>NC_069477.1:29321907-29409407 GCF_026875155.1 Cherax quadricarinatus | reverse complement strand
GAAGGTAGGTTATTGAAAGCAGTGTAAAGTTTTCACGAGGATAGTGAGGCTCTGGTTAGAGCATGTAAGCGAGAGGGAGATTATTTCCCTTGCCAGTGCATGAAATTACCGCCTCCCTTTCTTCGTCGATATTTAAAAGTTCCTCAAATGTTCTCGCCATCTACCCAATACCTCCATCTCCCATCTAACTAATTCCCTTACTCTATTTTTAACTGACAAATCCATTCGTTCCTTAAGCTTTCTTGTTTAACTCACTTTCAAATTTTTTCTTATTTTCATTAAAATTTCTTGACAGTGCTCTCCCACTCTATCATCTGCTCTCCTTTTGCACTCTCTCACCACTCTCTTCACCTTTCTTTTACTCTCCATATACTCTACTCTTCTTATAACACTTCTGCTTGTAAAACCCTCTCATAAGCTATCTTTTTCTCTTTTATCACACGCTTTACTTCATCATTCCACCAATCACTCCTCTTTCCTCCTCGCCCCCCACCCTCCTATAACCACAAACTTCTGCCCCACATTCTCATACTGCATTTTTAAAGCTATTCCAACCCTCTTCAACCCCTCACTCCCCCCCAACTACTCATACTTGCACCAGCCCACCTTTCTGCCAATAGTTGCTTATATCTCACCCGAACTTCCTCCTCCCTTAGTTTATACACTTTCACCTCACTCTTACTTGTTGTTGCCATTTTTCTCTTATCCCATCTACCTCTTACTCTAACTGTAGCTACAACTAAATAATGATCCGATATATCAGTTTCCCCTCGATAAACATGTGCATCCTGGAGCCTACCCATCAACCTTTAATGATCATTGAGGCTAGCCTCAGTGATCATTAAATCTTTAAGAGACTTTCCTAGAACTGATAACCACATTTGCCTTCCCCTTCAATACAAAAACAGGAGAGGCAGAACCCCCACTCACTCCACTGACAGTGAAAAAGTCAGAGTGCAGGTGAACAAGAAAATTAAAGAGGGCAACATAGTGGGGGCAATCAGAATCATTACCAGTGAAGAAACAGTTGCACCCAGGGATGCTGACACGGCGGAAACCAGGGAAACCAGGGACACCAACAGTTCCAACACCTCTGTCCCCACTGTGGAACCATTGATCGTGGAAGACTCAGACGTTTACAAAGCAATAATGTCGTTCCCATCTGGGTCTGCTGGGGGTTACACTGGGATAAGGCCACAGCATTTAAAGGAAATGGTTAATCCAGTTATTGGGGACATTGCAGAGACACTGCTTTCAGAGATCACAACATTCGTCAACAATTCCTTGGCTGGTCTTATTCCTGACGAAATTAAACCTTTCTTTTTTGGTGCAACACTTCGTGCACTTAAAAAAAAGGGTGGGGAAATTAGGCCTATTGTAGTAGGCAACACTTTTCGCCGCCTCGTTTCCAAAGCTGCTGTCTGAAGCATTTGCGCAGAGGTAGCCATGATGCTTCAACCAAACCAGCTTGGTTTTGGGGTCTCTCAAGGCAGTGAGGCAGTGGTTCATGCAACAAGGGTGTATATCAACAACCTGCCTGAGGACAATGCAGTGGTAAAATTAGACTTCAAGAATGCATTTAATCTCCTGAAAAGAGATGTG
Organism: Cherax quadricarinatus; assembly: GCF_026875155.1. Lineage (NCBI taxonomy): Eukaryota > Metazoa > Arthropoda > Malacostraca > Decapoda > Parastacidae > Cherax > Cherax quadricarinatus. The sequence continues at coordinate 29,407,805 of NC_069477.1, read as the reverse complement.
GTATTAGCAGCGGTACAACAATATTTCCCTGGTCTCTTCCCCTTTGTTTCAGCTGGATACAGCAAGGAATCAATGCTCCTGTTTGGAGAGCATGAAATCACATCATCAGAGGGTGTCCAGCAAGGATATCCTCTTGCACCATTTCTCTTCTGTATAGCAGTTAGGGAAATCACAGTCAGACTGACCAGTGAGCTAAACATCTGGTTCCTGGATGATGGCACAATAGCAGGTACAAAGGAGTCCCTCTTAGGTGATCGTACATAAGTGATGACACGGTGACAGGAAATGGGTCTCATCCTGAATCCATCCAAATGTGAAATCATTTCATTCCACAAGTGATAAATGCAGTGAGATCTAAACTACCAGGAGCATCAATCATTGCCCCTACAAATAGTGTCTTGCTTGGAGCACCTCTGGGAAGCGATGCCATTGACACAATCCTCAGGAAGAAATTAGAAGAACTGAGGAAAATGGAACAACGAATAGGCAATCTTGACACCCACGATGCCTTGTACCTTTTCACAAAGTGCTTGAGTCTGCCCAGGTTGACATATTTCCTAAGATGTGCACCTTCATATGATAACTCTATACTGCACGAATATGACAGTATCCTGAGGCAGATTTTTACGAAAGTACTTAACCTTACTCTAAAAGATGGGCAGTGGAACCAAGCTACACTTCCAGTCAGACTAGGAGGCATTGGTGTCCGCCAGTCATTACAGATTGCACTTCCTGCTTTTCTGTCCTCATGCATTGTATCCAGAGGGCTTATAGCAGCAATTCTCCCTGAACATCTTAGGGACAAGACTGGACTCCAGGACCAAAAGTTCATTGACGGAGCCATGATCTGGGATAATCTAACGGGCTCTGAAACCAGACCTGCTCCCCCCAACAACTACAAACAGTCGCACTGGGATGGCCAGATAGTGGAGAAAACAGACTCAACAATGCTTCAGTGTGTGTCAGGGAAGGATAGAGCCCGCCTCCTGGCAGTGAGAGCTCCTCATGCAGGGGACTTTTTGTTGGCTGTTCTCAACTCCAGCCTTGGCACACGGCTCAACCCACAGACCTTCCGCATTGGTGTTGCCCTTCGACTTGCCGCCCCTATTCTCGCCGAACACGGGTGTATTTGTGGCAGTGAAACAGCAGACCGATTCGGGTACCATGGTTTGTGTCCCGAAAAACCCAGGGAAAGATTGCAAGACATGAGGAGGTTAATAACATCAAGAGGAGCCTCACAACAGCCGGATGCCCAGCAGTAAGGGAGCCACCCCAACTGTACAGATCTGATGGCAGCCAGAAGCGTCCAGATGGTATCACACTTCAAGCCTGGACAGACGGTAAGCAAGTGGTGTGGAACTATACGTGTGCATCTACCTTGGCTGATACCTATCTCCAATACAACCAGGGAGGAAGGAGGGGCAGCTGCCAGCTTCAGGAGTCCAAAGTCTAGAAAATATGGAGAGTTTGCCCATCATTATAGTTTGTTCCCATAGACTCAGAGTCCCTTGGCTCATGGGGAAAGAGTGCATCTAAGTGCCGCTGTATTTTGGCACCGCCCCAGTTCTGAAGAGCTTAATTAAATTTCGTATTATATTCAGTGACAAACATGTAACAATATGTACATATGACATTTATCTCTCACATCTCATGTACTGTATATGCCATCTGTATATCAACAATGATCTCTTAAACTTTTTATACCATATGTAATAAAATACTATTTGTAAAAAGAATGAAAAAATGGGGGGTAGGGAAGTAGAATATTCAAACGGCTACAGGAAAAATCCAAATATTCTTCCTTGAAGCCTTTCCATCCACTTTTCTGAGGCTATTGGTCCAAAATACACCAAGGTGGATCCCATCATATATTATATATATATAATATATATATATAGATATATATATATATATAAATACTATTATATATATATATTATATTATATAAATATATATTATATATAATATATATATATATATATATGTACGACGCCAGACCCCAGGTAATAAGTATGGGCGCTAGCCGAAGCGAAGACTATGTTTCTACATACCCGGAGCAACACCAGGTCTGTTTGCAATTGTAAGCATTTCATATCTCTTTTCGTTTTCACTTGCATTGGCAGGATTTGATGAAATAACTTTGAAAAAGAATCTGGTGCCCCTGGCATGGGAAAGTCCTTAATTGAAATACACACACACACACTACACACACACCACACACACACACACATAGGTGGCTCTACGCCGGGAAAGTACATAGAGCGGATCTACGCCAGGACGTCACTCGACTGGACAATCTACAGTTACAGCTGCACTACAAGTATGTATCACTAGATGGTTTGTTTGAGGTAGGGGTTCCAGGTTCCAATTAACCGCCAAGCTGAATGTGAATGTCTAACTCTCATAGCACATAAAGAATAGTCACTCAAGTATTCAATAAGGAATAGCAAATGGTAATCCATTGAACAAGGCGATTAACTTACTATAAGCAGGTCGGCATAGGCAACATTGTAAGTAGGTGGCCGTAAGTCTCAGGAGGTGGGAGTCAGTCCACAAGAGGTTGTGGACACAAGCACAACTGAGAATCTACATTACATCCAAGCACAAGCACCTACTTTCAGACACATAATAAACCCACACATAATTCGAAAACATAATTACACACACACACACACACACACACACACACACAACCACACACCACACACACAAAACACACACAAACACACACACACACACAACCACACAACACAACACACACACACACACACACCACACACACACACACACACACACACACACACACACACAACACACCACATACACACACACACATACACACATACACAAACACACACACACACACACACACACACACACACACACACACACACACACAACACACACAACACACACACACACACACTGTAAGTATGTGCGGTCAAGTCCCAGGAGGTTGGGGGTCAGGTCACAAGAAGTTGTGGGCAGCCAAGGACCACTGAGACTTACATTACAATGCACAGCCACCTACCTTTCAGTACATAATAGCCCCACACATAATTCCACACAAAATTACACACAAAATTACACACACACACACACACACACACACACACACACACACACACACACACACACACACACACACACACACACACACCCCATACATATCCAGACTCACACATACACCCCCCCCCTCACCACCGACATCCACTACTTCCCTGAGCCCTCCCCTACCTCGATCACCCTCCCCTCCCCCGTTCACCCTAAACCCTCCCCACCCCTCCCCACTCCTCTCCCACATAGCCACAGTTCCTCCACTACTTCCCCCCCCCACACTTGACATACACACTACTAACCTAACATACAGAACTACATAGGTTTCCCACTCTGAGGCAATCAGGATAAAACAAAAATGGGTTGCCAGAGAGCAACAAGAAAAACCAAGGGACAGGAGGAGGAAACTGCAAAGGAAGATTGGGCAGCAGAGCTCATAAAAAGGGATCATGAATGGAAAAGAAACTAGAAGAACTTAGCATGAGAATGGAAGAGAGGATAGACATGGAAAGCAGGAAGTGGGGGGTGGCATGTCAAAGCAGCAGAAGCTAGGATACAGAGTTTAGAAGAGGAATTGAAAAATCTGAAACAGCCTAAAGAACTAAAGAACATTTTGGGATTGACAACAGAGACTGCTACCTCAGCCACAAATAAGGGGACTGTAGGGAAAGAAGGGGCACAACTGCATGGAGAAGCTTTATCAGAGGAGACTGTAGCAAATGAAAGAGCTAAGCTTTATGTGGAGACCCTAACAGACAACAATAGAGCCCAAGGAAAGCCGAGAAGGGAAAATGACAGGCCACTGAGCCCATGTACATTAGCCAGTGAAACTGATGAAAGGAAAGCTGCAGTGGAGGAAACCAAATTAAATGAGGGGATACACAGGGATATGCAGTGGGAGAATGAAAGGGTGAGGTCAGTCTTTGTGTATGGGCTCCAGGAAGTTGAAGGGGAAACATATGAAGCAAGAAAACAAGGGGAAAAAAAAGCAATTGAAAGCATCATGAAAGCAATAGGAGAAGACGACATGACCCAGCTGAAAAATTTTCGGAGAATAGGGGGGTTTGTAAAAAAAAGAACCCGGCCAGTGAGAGTGACCTTCAAGGCAGAAGCGACTCGGACCAGGATCCTGCAGGAGAAAGCACGATTAAGGGACATGCCGGCATACAGGAAGGCGTATCTCGACCACGACAGAACACAAGAAGAAAGGCAGAAACTGAGAGAGATGGTACAAAGGCGAAAGGAGGAAAGAGAGGGGATGGAGAAAACAGACAGGAGATCCCAGACCCAGGAAGAAGATCAAATACAGCCTCCCTCACAACTTCCTATAGAAGCCTCCCAACCAGGTCAACCCCAGTGCAACCAAACACTCTAAATCAAAACACCCATGCCACATCCAATGCCCCAACCCACTATATTACAAACTCCACCCCCACAGCAACAACTCATAGTTCCTTACCAGGTCTCCCACTTCCTCAACCCCAATATACCTCCCAGACCACAGTCTTAGAAAAGAAGTTGAAGGTGTGGTATACAAATGCAGATGGAATAACAAGCAAGTATGAGGAGTGGCACGAAAGAATCAAAGAGACATCCCCAGACATAACAGCACTCACAGAAACAAAACTCACCAGAATAATAACAGATTCAATCTTTCCATCCTCAGGAAGGAGGAGAGGGGGAGGAGGAGTTGCACTGCTCATTAAAAACCAGTGGGGTTTTGAGAAAATGGAAGGAATGGATGGCACGGGCGAAAGGGACTACTTAGTAGGAACAATCTACTCTGAGGGACATAAGGTGATAATTGCAGTAATGTACAACCGACCACAGAACTGCAGGAGGCCAAGAGAAGAATACGATGAGAGCAACAGAGCAATGATCGACACACTAGCCGAGGTGGCCAGGAGAGCACACATGGGGGGAGCAAAGTTACTAGTTATGGGTGATTTCAATCACAAGGAGATTGACTGGGGAAAAAATGGAGCCCCATGGGGTCCCGAAACATGGAGAGCCAAGATGATGGATGTGGTACTGGAAAACCTCATGCATCAACATGTTAGAGACACTACCAGAGAGAAGAGAAGAGGATGACCAGCAAGGCTGGACCTTGTATTCACCATGAGTAGTTCGGACATCGAGGGTATCATGTATGAAAGGCCCTGGGAGCTAGTGATCATGTGGTTCTGTGCTTCGACTACATAGTTGACTCCAGTGGAGAGAGTAGCAGGAATAGGCTGGGAAAAACCAAACTACAAAAGGGGGAACTACTCAGGCATGAGGAACTTCCTTCAAGACATTCAGTGGGAGAGGAACTGACAGGAAAACCAGTACAAGAAATGATGGACATGTAGCAACAAAATGCAAGGAGGCAGAGGAGAGGTTTGTTCCCAAGGGAAACAGAAATAATGGGAAGAAACAGAACGAGTCCTTGGTTCACCCAAAGGTGTAGGGAGGCAAAAACTAGGTGTACTAGAGAATGGAAAAGGTACAGAAGACAGAGAACTCAGGAAAATACAGAAGTCAGCCGAAGAGCCAGAAACGAATATGCACAGATAAGAAGGGAGGCTCAGAGACAATATGAAAATGACATAGCATCAAAAGTAAAGACTGACCCGAAGCTGTTGTACAGCCACATCAGGAGGAAAACAACAGTCAAGGACCAGGTAATCAGACTGAGGAAGGGTGATGGGGAATTCACAAGAAATGACCGAGAGGTTTGTCAGGAGCTCAACACAAGATTTAAAGAGGTGTTTACAGTGGAAACCAGTAGGACCCCAAGAAATCAGAACAGGGGGGCACACCAGCAAGTGCTGGATGAGGTACATATAACTAAGGAGGAGGTGAAGAAGCTGCTATGCGAACTTGACACCTCAAAGGCGGTGGGACCAGACAACATCTCTCCATGGGTCCTTAAAGAGGGAGCAGAGATATTGTGTGAGCCATTAACAAAGATCTTCAACACATCATTTGAAACTGGGCAACTCCCTGAGGTATGGAAAATGGCAAATGTAGTCCCAATTTTTAAAAAGGGGACAGACATGAGGCACTAAACTACAGACCTGTATCACTAACGTGTATAGTATGCAAGGTCATGGAGAAGATCATCAGGAGGAGAGTGGTGGGGCACCTGGAAAGAAACAAGTGTATAATTGACAACCAGCACGGTTTCAGGGAAGGAAAATCCTGTGTCACAAACCTACTAGAGTTTTATGACAAGGTGACAGAAGTAAGACAAGAGAGAGAGGGGTGGATCGACTGCATTTTTTTGGACTGCAAGAAGGCCTTCGACACATTTCCCTCACAAGAGGTTACTGCAAAAGTAGAGGATAGGCACTCTAACAGGAAAGGCACGCAATGGATCAGAGAATATTAAAAGGGAGGCAACAACGGTCTGGTCGCGCGAGGTGTCAGAGGGGCGCCTGTGACAAGCTGGGTTCCACAGGGGTAGTCCTAGGACCTGTGCTGTTTTTTGGTATAGGAAGACATAAGGGAAAGGGGATAGACTCAGAAGTGTCCTTGTTTGCAGATGATGCAAAGTTAATGAAAAGAACAATCGGACGAGGACAGGCAGGCTGCAAAGAGCCGGGGACAGGTAAAAGTCGGGCCCAGAAAAACTGGCTTTTAAAATTTACCCGCCAAATGAAAAAGTCATGAGTTTGGGGGGAGGGCAAAGAAGACCGCGACACAATATAGTTTAGAGGGCCCAAAGACTGCAAACCTCATCAAGGAAAAGATCTGGGGATGTAGAAATCGCAAAAGAGGCGGGGCCAGGAGCTGTGACTCGACCCCTGCAACCAAAAATGATGGTACAAATAGGTAGTACACACAACACGCACAACACACACACACACACACACACACCACACCACACACACCACCACACCAACACCACAAACTTGATTGTATTAATGATATTAGAAAAAAAATTGGCAAAAAAAAAAACTTTCAATCTCAGGTGAAAAAAAAGCAAACGTAATGGAAGAAACATTAGAAGTTCTAGAGTAAATTACATATTTCTCCATATCAGTCACACAAATTCCAAATTATGAGTATCGATATTTTAATGGTTTCTGGGCATTATAAATTTCAGGGAAAAAAAACTTTTCAAAAACCCCTTCCCATTTTGATTTGTTGTGCAATGTGAAGTGTTCCTTTTCATTGTTTTTTCTTATAATGTTTCAATTTAAAAATTTTGGTTGTTTTGTCGTCGTCGCGTTTTTGTTGTTATTTTTTTTATTCTTATTAGTTTATATTAATCTATTTTGTTTATATTTTTTATTATGAAATAAGGTAAACAGTGATATCATAATCTACAGAACAACCCGTAAAAGAGATTTTTTTTTTGCCCCCAAAGTGGTAGTTTATGTGATCCATATGTTTTGTGCCACCGTCCAAGGAGGAAAATCAGTTGCAAATAAACTACCCCACTTGGTGCCAAAACGTTATTTTCCCAATTGTTTTGTTCTGCATATTGGTGGAAAAATAGAGAATTTCCAACCGATTTGTGTTTTTCACATCAAAGAATTATGATTTTGAAAAAATCACGAAACGCTGGGAATTCAGTATTTTTTTCACAGTGGGTTGCTCTGACATTAACTATTTTATTTATTTTTCCTGAGGGGTCTGACAAGTCTGGTGGACGCAGGACAGCGGAGATGTGGGGCTCCCTTGGCCGTATAAATTTTTGGCCCAGTAGACGGCCACATCGCGGGGTTTTGCGGCGATCCTTCATAACTTTTGGACCCTTTTTGACTTCAGCTTCATGTGCCTCGTCACACACCCAAGAAAATTATTTGTATTTTTTTTTTTATTTACAAAAAGCATCATTACCCCCGTCATTTAAAAAACATTTTTTTAAAGTATGTTAGATTCTTGAAAATAGAGGTGCCCTTAAATTTGGGGAGCACTCTTGATTTTTAAAAAAAAATAAAACTCCATCTCATTCTTGGATCAAGTTAATGAACCTCTATTTTTCCAGTGATAATAAAATTAATATAACAAAAGTAATTTCACTTAGCTATTTCCTTTCGGCCCCTTGACCCTTTAAAAATTATTTCCTTTCTTGCGGTATTCCAGCATTAAGTTTGTTTTTTTTTTTTTTATTAAAACCCTCGGAAAGTTTCTCAAAAGAGGCAGTGTGACCGAGAAAAAAAAAAAAAAACATTTTTTTACATACTTCTTTAAAGTCTTGCAGAGGGTGCCTTACTACGTTCAAAAAAATGCAAAAAATTTACGCATGGATTTGGATCAGTTTATCTTATTCTCAAAGGTCTCTAGAGTTACCTAGAGAGGTTATCGGGGTCAACGCGGCCCCGGAAAGGGCATTCATTGTTTTGAAAAAAATTCCTTTCATTATTCCCTTATCATATTTTCTTTTTATAATCCCTTAAAGGGGTATAACTTCCCTTTTAAATTTTAAAGAGCGTTGTTAGACCCGACGATGTGTTGCCCTTTTGGGAAATATTTTAAATGTCAGTCCCTTTTAGTTGAGAATTTTGAATGGGTGATGGTAATATCTTTATCTTTTTTGTCAAACCTTTTGGGGGGAAAAACTGAAGCACTGAAACAAAGTCAAAACTGTACGATACAACTAAAAATTTTTGGGGACAAAACCTCTTATCATTCATGATGCTGTGATCGCATTTTGGATTATCGTCTGTGGAGTGGAGCAGGCCCCCGTGCCCCGTTGTGCCCCGGGGTTTTTTCCCTGTTTTCACGGTCGCTTTATGCTAGAACTTTAATTTGTGCCAACAAATCCTTACGATACATCCCCCTCTAGCGCCTGGAACCAATTTGGGCGGAAAACATTATTTATGGTCAAAAAAAAGGAGAATTGTGGCACTACCTAGCAGAGTTTATGCCCGGGGGAATTATAGGCCCGGTTCCCTTTTGCAAAAAAAAAATAATATAACTTTTTTTTTGTCAGGGAAAGAAAATTCCTGATCATTTGTGTATACATAGGTATATGTATATACAGTGGCTCCTAGTATATAGATGATAAAGGCTAAAAGTGTCATTGAAAACAGGTGAATTTGTAAATGAACGTGATAAGCCTATAGAGGGCCAGGTTCCAGAAGTCAGTGTTTTAATAATTTCTGGCTGCTAGTGTACTCGCATATAATCTAGTGGTTACCAGTGAATAGCAGAATTATAGTGTTGCTAGTAGCAAACTACCAGTATTATATGGTACTTAGTGTAGTGGAGTGACTTTCATTAGTTTCTTTTTTGTTAGGTAAGACACATATTCAACAGTTAGGTATCTTTATATGAAAACGTTTCGCCTCACGTAGGCTTCTTCAGTCAAGTACAGAAAAAGTGATAGAAGCAGAAGATATTGAAGACGGATATGTAATCAGTCCATCACCCTTAAAGATTTGAGGTGGTCAGTCCTCCAGTCTGGAGAAGAGCATTGTATTCCACAGTATGAAAACAATATGTTTCATACTAGGAACAATGCTCTTCTCCAGACTCGAGTGATGACCACCTCAATAACTTTAAGGGTGATGGGACTGATTACATCGTCTTCAAAGTATCTTCTGTCTTCTATCAACTTTTCTGTACTTGTACTGAAGAAGCGTACAGTGTAGGCGAAACGTTTCATATATAAAGATACCTAACTGCTTGCATTATGTGTCTTCCTAACAAACCTGTCGGTCAGTATTTTATACCATTTTAATGTTCAGTTTTTTTTTCTTGAATACCAGCGTTATACTGTGAATTTATATAACCTGTAGTTACAGCGGTCGCAATATACACAACGAGAAGCAATTATTACTTACAGAAAAAAGCGTCCTTTCCTCAAAATTTCCACAGTCGACTATAGTTGATAATATAGAATTTATTGTGGTGGAGACGAAAAAAATAGAAAAGCTAGTTACAGCGATTGATTAAACAAGGGTTGAGGCTCGACCGTTCGTCACTGTAGGAAGCGCTCGCCAGAATTCATGGCTCTTTCAACAGCAAGTTATACTTTTGTATTATAAATCAAATCACATAATACTCGGGTAGATAATTTCAAGTAAGATCCTTCATGTGTTAGCCCAAATCACCGACTAGTATGTTTTAAATAAGAGTGACCCCACTGATCAGATCAGCATATCGACTGGTCCGAACCCTCGACTGGTAACGAACCCTCGACTGTCCGAACCCTTGATGGTCCGAACCCTTGACTGGTTTCAACGGATTCGTTGGACAATAAAGCAGACTGTAAACAATTCAAATATAAATCAGGAAACGTACACGAGTAAGCCTGTCCAATTGTTAGAAATAGAAACTACAAATAGCTAGAGCTTCATTTAAGGAGGTTATTAATAGAGTATTCAAAGGGTTGCTAGTAGAACTTACAGTAATCACCACCTCAAATATTATGAAGCTCTGTGTAGTCTGCAGTCAATCAAAAACAGAACGGTGCTTCCACATGGATAAATTGTCTTTTTTGTGGGAAATTGGTGTCACGCCCTTCGTGCAGATATCCAAGAACTAGCTACATGCAGTATTAAAACAGGGAAGTTTGTTTTGGGTATGCCCAAATGAGGTAAAATCTGTGGACTAAATTCACAAGGGTATTAAAAGAGGAAAACATCAAGCTGCTTTCATAGAAACAACCTGGAAGACTTTCTACAACAGATGGGGAACATAAAAAGTCTGGGCTAAATGGTTACTGCCCTTGAATGGCCATGTAGTCAGGAGAACTGTAAGGCTGGAGGTGATGTCCTGGTAGTCAGTAAATGTGGGGCTGATAGTGCTGTCTGGGAGACTGTAATGAAGCTGGAGTGTGCTGTCCTGGGAGACAGTATGGTGAAGCTGCGAGGTGCTGTCCTGGGAGCGTAATGGTTGAAGCTGGCAGGTGGCTGTCCTGGGAGACAGTAAATGGTGAAGCTGGAGGTGATGTCCTGGGAGACAGTAATGGTGAAGCTGGAGATTTTGTCCAGGTAGTCGGGGAATTATACGCCAGAAGGAATTACATATGTAAGATCCTGCCTCCAATTACATCACTTCCCAAAAACTATTCCAGCTTACTGGACTAATCTGTGGCTGGAAGAAATTACTTCCTAACATCCCTGTGATTCATCTGTGTCTTCAGCTTCCAACTGTGTCCCCTTGTTACTGTGTCCTATTTCTGGAACTCCTGTCTTTGTCCACATTGTCAATCTCTCTGTATTTTGTATGGTGTTATCAGGTCCCCCACTAATCTCTCCTGTCCTCCAGTGTCGTTCAGGTTGTTTCCCTTAACCTCTCCTCGTGACATACCTCTTAGCTCTGGGACTAGTCTTGTTGCAAACCTTTGCAACTTTCTCTAGTTTCTTTACGTGCTTGCTAGGTGTGCGGTTCCAAAATGGTGCGCATACTCCATTATGGGCCTCCTAACGTACACGGTGTTCAGGCGTCCTGAATGATTCCTTATTAAGATGTCGGAATGCTGTTCTGAGGTTTTCGCTAGGCGCCCATATGCTGCAGAGTTATTTGGTTGATGTGCGCTTCAGGAGTGTGCCTGGTGTTACACTCACACCAAGATCTTTTTCCTTGAGTGAGTGTTTGTAGTCTCTGGCCCCTAGTACTGTACTCCGTCGCGGCCTTCTTGCCTTCCCCATTCTTCATGGACTTTGCACTTGGTTTGGATTGAATCCAGGAGCCCAATTGCTGGACCAGGTCTGCAGCCTGTCCAGATCCCTTTGTAGTTCTGCCTGGTCTTCGACGAGTGGAATTCTTCTCATACAAACTTCACATCATCTGCAAACAGGGAACACTCAGAGTCTATTCCTTCCGTCATGTCGTTCACAAAATACCAGACAGCACTGGTCCTAGGACTGACCCCTGTGGGACCCCGCTGGTCACAGGTTGCCAACTCTGACCCTCGAGCCACGTACCATGACTCCGCAGCTGGTCTTCCTGTCAGTATTCCCTGATCATTGTTAGTGCTTCCTGTTATCCTTGCTTGGTCTCCGGTTTTTGCACATATATTCTCTTGTGTGGGAACTGTGTCTAAACGTGTGTGTGTGTGTGTGTGTGTGTGTGTGTGTGTGTGTGTGTGTGTTCTGTGTGGGTGTTGTCTCTGTTTGTGTGTGTGTGTGTGTGTGTGTGTGTGTGTGTTGTGTGTGTACTCACTCTATTTGTGTTGCAGGTGAGTCGAGTCATGCTCTGGCCCGCTCTTCACTGATTGTACTAGGTCCTCTCTCTTCCTGCCTATGAGTTTTATCATACCTCCGCCTCCTAAAACTATGTTATGGTTCCCGCCTCCACTACTTCACTTTTAGGCATTCCACGGCCTGCCACTTATTATGAATGAAGAATATACTTCTAAATCCTTTGATTCATCTGAGTCTTCAACTTCCAATTGTGACCTCTTGTGTCTGTGTCCATCTCTGGAACATCCCTTCTTTGTCCACCTTGTATATTCCGGCAGTATTTTAATATGTCGTTATCATGTCTCCCTTGACCCTCCTGTCCTCCAGTGTCGTCAGGCGATTTCCCTCAACTAAGTCTTGTTGCAAACCTTTTGCCACCTTCTCTATTTTCTTGGAGTGCTTCGACTAGTGTGGATTCCAAAACTGGTGCTTATACTCCAGTATGGGCCCTGACGTAATGGTATACAGAGTCTTGAAACGAATCCTTGCTGAAGGTATCGGACGCTATCGATAGGTTTGCCATGCGCCCGTATGGCTGCAGCAGTTATCTGATATAATGGTGGCCTCAGGAGATATGCTCGGTGTTATACTCACCCCCCAGATCTATTCCTTGAGAGAAGTTTGCAGTCTTTGGCCATCAAAACTATATTGTGTCTGCGGTCTTCTTTGCCCTTCACCAATCTTCTATGACTTTGCATTTTGGCAGGGTTAAATCTCAAAAAGCCAGTTTACTGGACCAGGCTTGTAGCCCTGCCAGTCTCTTTGTAGTCCTGCCTGATCTCTCCGATTTGATTCTTTCTCATTAACTTCAATCCATCTGCAAACAAGGACACTTCTGAGTTCTATCCTTCGTTATGTTCGTTCACATATACCAGAAACAGACAGGTCCTAAGACTGGACCCCTCGTGGAAAACCTGCTTGTCATCAGGCGCCACACTTGACACCTCGTCGCGTACCATGACTCGTTGTTGCCTCCTGTCAGTTATTCTCTGGTTCCATTGCAGTGCCTTTCCTGTTATGTGTGACTGATCCTCTAGCTTTTGCTCGTAACATCTTGTGAGGAACTGTCTTCGAAGGCCCTTCTTGCAGTCCAAAAATAGCAGTCGATCCACCCCTCTCTTCTTGTCATACTTCTGTTACCTTGTCATAAAACTCTAGTAGGGTTTGTGACACAGATTTTCCTTCCCTTGAAACCGTGCAGGTTGTCAATTATACACTTGTTTTTTTCCAGTGCTCCACACTCTCCTCCTGATGATCTTTCTCCATGACATTGCATACTATAACGTTAGTGATACAGGTCTGTAGTTCAGTGCCTCATGGTCTGTCTCCTTTTTAAAAATTGGGTACTACATTTGCCTCTTCCATACCTCCGGGGTGGGGTGTTGCCCAGTTATCAAATGAGTGTGTTGAAGATCTTTGTTAATGGTACACACAAATCTCTGCTCCCTCTTTACGGACCCCACGGAGAGATGTTTTCTGGTCCCACCGCCTTTGAGGTGTCAAGTTCGCACATCAGCTTCATCACCTCCATCCTTGGTTATATGATTTCATCCAGCACTTTGCTGGTGCCCCCCACCCCCCCTGTTTGATTTCTGGAGTCCTACTGGTTTCCACTGTAAATACTTCTTTAAAATCTCGTGTTGAGCTCCTGACATAACTCCGGTCGTTTCTTGTGATGAATTCCCATCACCCTTCCTCAGTCTGATTCTGGTCCTTGGATGTTGTTTTCCTCCTGATTGTGGCTGTACAACAGCTTCGGGTCAGTCTTGACTTTTGATGCTATGTCATTTTCATATTGTCGCCTGAGCCTCCCTTCTTATCTGTGCATATTCGTTTCTGGCCTCTTCGGCTAATCTCTTTATTTTCCGAGTTCTCTGGTTCGTACCTTTACCATTCTCTAGTACACCGAGTTTTTTGACCTCCCTACACCTTTGGGTGAACCAAGGACTCGTTCGTTCTTACCATTATTACTGTTTCCTTGGGAACAAACCTCTCCTCTGCCTCTTGCATTTTGTTGCCACATAGCCCCATCATTTCTTGTACTGGTTTTCCTGTCAGTTCCCTCTCCCACTGAATGTCTTGAAGAGAAGTTCCTCATGCCTGGGTAGTTTCCCCCTTTTGTAAGTTTGGGCTTTTCCCACCCTATTCTCTGTATCTCTCCACTTGGAACCTCTGAACTATGTAGTCGAAGCACAGATCCACATGCATCACTAGCTCCCAGGGCTTTCATACATGATTTCCTCGATGTCCAGAAAAAATCAACTCAAGGTGATACAAGGTCCAGTTAAGCTGGTTCATCCTCTCCTCTCTATCTGGTAGTGTCTCTAACATGTTGACGCATGAGGTTTCCAGTACACATCCACTCATCTTGGCTCTTCCATGTTTCGGGACCCCATGGGGCTCCAGATTTTCCCAGTCAATCTCTTGTGATTGAAATCACCATAACTAGTAACTTTGCCCTCTCCCATGTGTTGCTCTACCTGGCCACCTCGGCTAGTTGTGACCATTGCTCTGTTGCTCTCATCGTATTCTTCTCTTGGCCCCCTGCGTTCTGTGGTGGTTGTACATTACTGCAATAAATCACCTTATGTCCCTCTGACTGGATGTGTCCTACTAAGTAGTCCCTTTCGCCCCGTGCCATCCATTCCTTCCATTTTCTCAAAACCCCACTGGTTTTTAATGACAGTGCACTTCCTCCTCCCCCTCACCTCCTCTGTCTTTCTGAGGAATTTGATATCGGATGGAAGATTGAATCAGTTATTATTCTAGTGAGTTTTGTTTCTTTGAGTGCTATTATGTCTGGGGATGTCTCTTGATTTCTTTCGTGCACATTCCTCACTACTTATTTGTTATTCATCTGCATTTGTATACCCCACTTCAAATTCTTTTCTAGGACCTGTGGTTGGGAGGTGTATTGGGGGTTGGGGTAGGAAGTGGGAGACCTGATAAAGGTAATATGGGTGGTTGCTGTGGGGCGGTGGAGTTGTAATGCAGTGAGTGTGGGGGCATTGGATATGGCATGGGTGTTTTGGTTTAGAGTGTTTAAGTTTGCACTGGGTTGACCTGGTTAGAGGCTTCTATAGGAGTTGTGAGGTGCAGGCTGTATTTGACTCCTTCCTGTGTCTGGGATCTCCTGGTTGTCTTCTCCTCCCCTCTCTTTCTCTCCTTTCGCCTTTGTTACCGTCTCTCTCAGTTTCGCCCTTTCTTCTTGTCGTTCTGTCGCGGTCGAGATACACCTTCTGTATGCCGGGCATGTCCCTTAATCGTGCTTTCTCCTGCAGGGATCCTGTTCCGAGTCGATTCTGCTTGAAGAGTACTTATCACTGCGGGTTCTTTGTTTTACAAACCCCCCTATTCTCCGAAAATTTCCTGCTGGGTCATGGTCGTTCTTCTCCTATTGCTTTATGATGCTTTCAATTGCTTTCTTTCCCCTTTGTTTTCTTTCTTCATATGTTTCCCCTTCAACTTCCTGAGCCCTTACACAAAGATGACCTCACCCTTTCATTCTCCCATGCATATCCGTGTATCCCTCATTCAATTTTGGTTTCCTCCTTGCAGCTTTCCTTTCTTCAGTTTCACTAATCTACTGTACTTGGGGTCAGTGGCCGGTTTCATTTTTCCCTTCTCGACTTCCCCTGGCCACTGCTATGGTCTGTTGCCTCCACATATAGCTTAGCTCTTTCATTTACTGCAGTCTCTTTTTTTTTACTGTCTTCTTTTCATGATTGAGCTTCTACATGCAGTTTTGCTCCTTCTTCTACAGTCCCCTTATTTGTGACTGAGGTAGCAGTTCTCTGTTGGCAAATCCCCAAATGTTCTTCAGTTCTTTAGGCTGTTTTCAGATTTTTTAGTTCCTCTTCTAAACTTTGTATTCTGGCCTCTGCTGACTTTGACTTGCACCTCCCACTTCTCTGCTTCCCATAACTATCCTCTCTTCCATTCTCATGCCTAAGTTCTTTCTGTTTCTATTCCCATTCATGTTCCCTTTTTGTGAAGCTCCGCTGTGCATGTGTGTTGTGTGTGTGTGTGTGTGTTGTGATTGTGTGATGTGTGGTGTGTGTGTTGTGTGTGTGTGTTGTGTGTGTGGTGTGTGTTCTGTATGTATATGTGTTGTGTGTGTGTGTTGTTGTGTGTGTGTGTGTGTGTGTGTGTGTGTATGTGTGAGTGTGTGTGTGTGTGTGAGTGTATGTGTTGGTGTGTGTGTGTGTGTCTACTGTGTGTAACTGTGTGTGTTGTGTGCGCGCGCACGTGCGTTGTTTTTGTTGTGTGTATGAATGATGGTGACCACTGCAGGCTGCCGCCCCTTGCAGAAATGTGCAAATACTGAGCGTGAAAATAAGAGTGTTAAGTTTATTTAGGTTACAAAATATATAAACAGTTACACAAATGGTCATGCACAGTAACATATGTGTAAATTACCCAGGATAACCTAAAAAGTTAGACAAAATGATATATTTCCTTTGTGCGCGGCGCTTGTAACCCACTGCGCGTCTTGCACATATATAGGATAAATAACCAAATGAAAATAAGAAGTTCAACACTTATTACAGTTCTCGTGGAGGTGGACAAACAGACTAACAAACGAGCACTCAGAAACACACAAAAACATTTCACAAACACATTTAAACTGCTAATTAAGTAAAAAATCTTATGTGATGAATGGTTTGAAAACCGACAAGTTGAAGAATTGAGACACTTATGCAACGCATGGGAATCTTTATTGAAGAAACGTTTCGCCACACAGTGGCTTCATCAGTCCAATACAAAGTAGAAGTGGGTAAGGAGAGTAGAAGTTTGAGGTAATCAGTCCCTCTACCTGGAATCGATGTGTTCAGTCCATCACTCTTGTAGGAAGTGCAGCATAGGGCCAGAGAGGTGGCTTATATACCTGCGGTTGAGATGAGTTGAAGCAGGAGGAGTGCGGGATCACAGTGGCGACCTGCCACTAGTGTATGTAAGTAAGGTCGTGTCCAAAGGTTGGGCAAGCGTTGAGAGTTTTGCTACCAAGATCCATGATGTTGCAGTGTCTGACAGATGTGATTGTTTTTGGAAAACCGACCAAGTAGAAGAATGAGACAGACTTATGCAAAACACATGGGAATCTATACTGAGAAACGTGTCGCCACACAGTGGCTTCATCAAGTTTCCAATACAAAGTAGAAGATGTGGGTAAGGAGAGTAGAAGTTTGAGGTAACTCAGTCCCTCAACTGGAAGCGATGGCTTCAAGTCCATCACTCTTTTAGGAAAGTGAGCTAGGCAGACCAGAGAGGTGGCTTATTTACTGCATAAGTGTCTTCTGATTGGACAGTTTGCAGTGGTGGAGGTGGATAGGCGAGACCGCTGATGTTGACGACGTCAGTGGAGCAGGAGTGAGTGCTGGTGGCAAGGAGGGGTGGTGATTGGGTTGGTTTCATGAGTTGAGAGGAAGGCAACGAACGGCCACTCATTGGTTGGGAGTGGGAGGGACGTCACTGGAATGTGGTGGAGGAGGTGCTGCTGCTGGAAGTGGCTTGCTGAGTCGAAAACTACTACAGGATGTGAATTGGTGGCCGAGAATGGCAGAAGATGGTGGAGAAGCTGGCCGAAGTTGAACTATGGCATTTTGTTTTTTAACTGAAGAGTTTATTAATGGCTGTGTTTGAAAGTGACCAGGAACATTGCATCACACACTGACCACTACTACCTCGGGCATGTACTTACTCTCCTATCCTTTCTGACATGTGAACCTTATTGACCTGGGCTTGCCTAGAACATTAGGACAATTAGTTGTAAAATCAGTCAGAAAGTCAGACAAGTAAACCAGTCAGTTAGTAAGTTACTCAGTCAAGTCAGTAAGACAGTCAAGTAAGTCAGTCAGTCAAGTTAGTAAGTCAGTCAAGTAAGACAGTCAAGTCAGTAAGTCAGTCAGTCAAGTCAATAAGTCAATCAATTCAGTAAGTCAGTCAGTTAACGCCCTAAGTCAATCAGTCAAGTCAGTCAAATTAGTCAGTCAAGTCAGTTAGTCAGTCAAGTCAGTAGTCAGTCAGTCAAGTCAGTAAGTCTTTAAAGTCTGTCAGTCAAGTCATAAGGCAGTTCAGGTCAGTAAGTCCAGACAGTAATGCAGTAAGTCAGTCAAGTAAAGTCAGTCAGTCGATATCACACAAACTCATATTGACTCATATTTTACCTAGCACGTGTGAACGACACGGCTGGGGTGGTGGTCGGGGTGGGGTGGGGGGGGGGGAGTGGGGTTGATGGGGGTTGGAGGGGGGTTGGGGGGGTTGGTGGGGGGGGGGGGGTTGGGTGGGGGGGGGGGTTGGGGGGGTTGGGGCCCGGGGGGGGTTGGGGTGGTGGGTTGGGGGGGTTGGGGGGGGATAGTGCCCGTAGGGTGGTGAGTGGGGGGGGGTGGGGTGGAGGGGGTGTTGGGGTAGGGAGAGGGCTTGTGGGGTTTCGGGGTTGGGTTGGAGGGTGGCGGGGGGTTGCCTGGGGATGGCTATTATTTTACTACTACTTACTATTACTACTACTACTTTACCTATCTAACTAAATTACTACTACTACTAGTACACACTATACTACTATTATTACTTACTTACTATTATACTACTACCTACTACTATTACTCTACTACTGTTACTACTACTATTACTACTACTACCTATTATACTACTTACCTATTACTACTACTACATATTTACTACTACTAATTACTACTACTGCTATTACTACTACTCCACTATTACTTATATACTATTACTACTACTACTAATACTAATACTACTATTTACTACTATAAAATTACTACTACTACTACTACTACTACTATTACTAATTACTACTATACTATACTTACTATTATACTACCTATTACTACTACTATACTCTTACTACTACTATTACTACTATTATATTACTACTACTATTACTACTACTTAATATTATACTACTACTATTACTTACTACTATTACTACTACTACTATCTATTAGACTAACTACTAGTTACTACTACTACTACTCTGTTACTATTCTACTATTACTACTACTACTATTACTGCTACTAGTACTACTACTACTACTATTACTACTACTACTATTACTACTACTAGTACTGCTATTACTACTACTATTACTACTACTACTATTACTACTACTACTATTACTGCTACTAGTTACTACTATTACTACTAGTTATACTACTATATTATACTACTAGACTGCTATTACTGTACTACTATTACTACTACTACTATTACTACCACTACTATTACATCGCTTCTATTCCACATCCAATATTACAAGAACTCCTTTGATATAACATCCCACAAGATGTTATTACTACTACTACTACTAATAATGTAATTATTTTATTTTATAATGTAATTATTATTAATAATAATATTTTAATACCAATATTATTAATGGTGAACCGCTGCACCCATAAGGATCATCCAGTATCTGCGGAATGGCATACACTGAAAATTAATGTACACAATGTTACAGTATGAGCAGCTCTCAGCTATTTTGCGTATTGTTATGCTCTAGCAGTGACGCAAAACACCCAGAACTCACCACGAGGAGGTGGCTGCTTGTAGAGTTCCATTTTTTTTTTTTTTTTTGGGGGGGGGGTTAAATATGTGTATGAAATATTAAATTTTAACCACCCCCCACACACACTTTTGTTGTTGATGGACGGGTCTGGGTGGCATCAGTTCCTGGGTCTGAGTGTGGTCATTCACAAAGGCAAGACGTCGAAGAAGTCATATATCTGGCTAGGAAGTGTACATAGTCCGTGTGTTATTCTAAGCCAGAGAGAAGGCTTCTGTGTGCTCACGATTTCTGCAACTTTCTCTTTAGCCTCGGCAACTTCTTCTACAGGCACTTCCACGGAGCTCTCTCCAGAATCTTCCTCGGAGCTCTCTCCAGGGTCTTCCTCGGAGCTCTCTCCAGGATCTTCCTCGGAGCTCTCTCCAGGATCTTCCTTGAAGCTCTCTCCAGAATCTTCCTCGGAGCTCTCTCCAGGATCTTCCTCGGAGCTCTCTCCAGGATCTTCCTCGGAGCTCTCTCAGGACTTCCTCGGAGCTCTCTCCAGGATCTTCCTCGGAGCTCTCTGCAGAATCTTCCTCGGAGCTCTCTCCAGGATCTTCCTCGGAGCTCTCTGCAGAATCTTCCTCGGAGCTCTCCTCGGAATCTTCCCCGTAATCCTCTTCATGACTCTCACTATATTTTTCTAGAATTTCTAAAAAGGGAATCCATGAAAAAGGCTTAATTTGGGACGTTTTTTTTCAGTGAGTTCTGCATCATTGCCATAGCAAGGTATTTTAGCTCTTTTGAGCAACCCTTATTTTCTATCATTTCATAAACCTGAAGAATAATCATACCTAAGGAAAAAACATCAAAACTTTCTGATGCTTTACCTGCACAGTGAGACTCAGGGGGGTAGTGAGGGCTCTTGATCCTGTATATTCTTCGCTTCTCACCCAGGCGCTGTGCTAGTCCAAAATCTACAATGTTGACTATGAAATTATATGGATGACACTCATTTTGAATCATAATATTGTCCATTTTAAGATCTCCATGCAGGACACCCTTCCTGTGAATCTCGTTCAGGCGTATTGACAGCTTGAAGAGAGCACAAAGGCATTTGATTGGAGAACACTCGTCTAAGAAATCATCGAAGCATTTGTCACCCTTGTAGGTCATAACAAGGCAGGTAGGTTTTTTGGACATACATAATGGAACAGGGGCGCCACCGGCACCATCAAGAACCTGAAGATATGAAACTTCCTTCTCAAACTGAATACAGTATTTCTCTCCATTAGCTCGCTTGGCACACACAATTTGCTCATCGAGGTTAATGCGGAAAACAGTGGAGCTTCCACCACGACCAATCTCCTGCCAGGGACGCTGGCCGTAAACCTTCTTCAGCTCCTTGAAGGGAACCACAGAAAATTCCCGAGACATCTCTACTCTAGACTTTTCTTTCTTCTTGATTATAATAATAATCTAGATTTTCCCACAATAGATTGCGTTTCTTTGTACTTACAGACTTCAAAGAAATGTCACTGACCTATAAAGATTTTATGTTACTGAGATTATAGTGAGGTTGGAATTTTGTGAAATAAGTAATATTATGTTACAGAGGTTAAAGTGATGTTAGAATATGTTTTAATGTGATACTTTATAAGTATAAAATTTGTTAAAGAGATTATAGTGATGTTACAGTATGTGTAATGTGGTACTTTATACGTGATGTAATATTACAGAAAATATATTCAACTAGAAAGGCTGATTATACATAAATACAGAGAAAAAATTGGGTTATCGTCTCTGCCCAAGAAGTTTTTTGTGCATTACCCGTCAGATATTTTCACTACATCGCACCACGTCACACTGCGTCACACTGCTTTCACACAGCGTCACACAGCGTCAACCAGGTTATCTGGTTAAGCACTGAAAATATTTTTGCAACGACAGTGAAAAAAAAAGCAGGATTTCATAAAAATACATTGACATTCTTTTGCGTGCTTTTGATAACTAAGCAAATGACAGGGGAAATGATTGTCTGAGAGTACTTAATAATAATAATAATAATAATAATAATAATAATAATAATAATAATAATAATAATAATAATAATAATAATAAATAAAAAATAATAATAAAATTCCACATAAATAATGAAATATGTGCAAGTTTATAATGAGGAATAAAGACCACACATAGGGATAGTTTTGTGTAGGGGAGGAGGTTGTTGTAGATGAATGGTTCAGAGAACCGACATTTTGAATTAGACACATGTGCAACTCTTGGGTATCTTTATTGACGAAACGTTTCGTCAATAAAGGTACCCAGAGTGCACATGTGTCTAAATTAAAAACATGTCGGTTTTTCTGAACCATTCATCTACAATCCTGTCAGACACTGCAACTTTTTGGGGAATCTTAAACTTGGAAATTCTTCGCTTGCCTAATTCTTTGGGCAGGGACCTACTTCCACATTGGACAAATGTGACACCACCTACGACTGCTGCCCCTCACCTGTCTAGGGTTTTAATAAGCTGCTTCTCCGCTCATATGCCGCATTCTATTCAAGATTGATTGACTGACAACATCGACTCAAGGCTGAGGGACTGATTACCTCATTATCCTCCTGTTCTTCAAGTTTCTCCTTTGTATGGACTGATGAAGCCACTGTGTGGCGAAAGGTTTTCCTCAATTTAAAGATACCCAAGAGTTGCACATGTGTCTAAATTCAACAACAGTGAGGATGGTAATAGTTTTGTGTAGTGAGGATGGTAACAGTTTTGTGTTAAGGTCATAGTATTGTTTAGTGTGAAGTCTTGTATAATGAGTAAGTGGCAGTGTTGTAAGTGAGTAGTGGCAGTGTTGTATAGTGGGGTAGGGGCCCATGTTGTATAGTGAGTAAGGGCAGTGTTGTATAGTGAGTAGTGGCAGTGTGTATAGTGAGTAGTGGCAGTTTGTATAGTGAGTAGTGACAATTTTGTATAGTGAGTAGTGGCAGTTGTGTATAGTGAGTAGTGAGAGTTTTTGTATAGTGAGTAGTGACAGTTTTGTATAGTGGGGTGACAGTTTTGTATAGTGAGTGTGAGATTTTTTGGGTTTAGTGAGTAATGGGAGTTTTGTATAGTGAGGGGTGACGTTTGTATGTGAGTAGTGAGATTTTGTATAGTGAGTAGGGGAGATTTGTATAGTGAGTATGAGAGTTTGTATAGTGATTTGTGAGGTTTTGTATAGTGAGTAGTGAGAGAGTTTTGTATAGGAGTAAGTGGCAGTTTTGTATAGTGAAGTAGTGAGAGTTTGTAAAGTAGTAGTGAGAGCTTTTAGAAGTAGTGAGAGTTTTTGTATAGTGAGTAGTGCAGTTGTGTATACCTTTATACCTTTGCTATCCCTTTGAAAAGTTTCGAGAGTTTGTCTACTCTCTGAGTCCGGCATTGGCCGGGGCTCGTCTGGTGCTTGCCTGGTCAACCAGGATGTTGCTGCTGGAGGCTCGCTGGCCCCACTTTATCCATTCCCAGTCTGGTTGACGGGCCACCTGGTGAAGATACTTGTCCATTTTTCCTCTCAAGGCTTCTACACTTGTTCCAGCAGTGTTTTGATATCTTCTGGTAAGATGTTGAATAGTCTGGGAAACCCCCCATGTTGATACAGTGTTCCCTTATTGTCCCCCCACCGGCTCCCTGCTCCTCACTGGGTTTATTTTACACTTCCTCCCATATCTCTCACTCCAGTATGTTGTTATGGCAGTGTGCAGATTTGGGACCAGGCCCTCGAGTACCTTCCAGGTATATATTATCATGTACCTCTCTCTCCTCCGCTCCAATGAGTACATGTTCAAGACTTGCAGGCGTTCCCAGTAGTTTAAGTGCTTTACTGGCTCAATGTGAGCGGTAAACGATCTCTGTATTTGTTCCAGCTCCGATATTTCTCCTGCCTTGAACCGGGCAGTCAGTACTGAGCAATATAGAGTACTGATAGTTTTGTATAGTGAGTAGTGACAGTTTTGTATAGTGAGTAGTGACAGTTTTGTATAGTGAGTAGTGACAGTTTTGTATAGTGAGCAGTGTTAGTTTGTATAGGAAGTAGTGACAGTTTTGAATAGTGAGTAGTGGGCAGTTTTGCAAAAATGAGTAGTGTTAATTGCATAGTGAGTAGTGAGAGTTTTGTATAGTGAGTAGTGACAGTTTTGTATAGGGAGTAGTGACAGTTTTGTATAGTGAGTAGTGACAGTTTTGTATAGTGAGTAGTGACAGTTTTGTATAGTGAGTAGTGAGAGTTTTGTATAGTGAGTAGTGACAGTTTTGTATAGTGAGTAGTGACAGTTTTGTATAGTGAGTAGTGACAGTTTTGTATAGTGAGTAGTGACAGTTTTGTATAGTGAGTAGTGACAGTTTTGTATAGTGTAATGTGTTGATAGTGAACATTGGTTATAGTTTCGTAAACTGTAAAGTTGTGATTATTTTGTATAATATGCAGAGGTGATAGTTTTGTATTTTGTGTAGTGAGGGATACACACGTGCAGGAGCCACACAACATTAGTGCTCTGTGATCGTGAGGGATACACACGTGCAGGAGCCACACAACATTAGTGCTCTGTGATCGTGAGGGATACACACGTGCAGGAGCCACACAACATTAATGCTCTGTGATAGTGAGGGATACACACGTGCAGGAGCCACACAACTGCTCTGTGATCGTGAGGGATACACACGTGCAGGAGCCACACAACATTATTTCTCTGTGATCGGTGAGGGATACCACACGTGCAGGAGCCACACAGCATTAGTGCTCCCGTGATAGTGAGGGATACACACGTGCAGGAGCCACAAACATTAGTGCTCTTGATAGTGAGGGATACACACGTTTCAGGAGCCACACAGCATTTGTGCTCTGTGATCGTGAGGGATACCACCCTGCAGGAGCCACACAACATTAGTGCTCTGTGATCGTGAGGGATACACACGTGCTGGAGCCACACAGCATTTGTGCTCTGTGATAGTGAGGGATACACAGTGCAGGAGTCACACAAAAATTAGTGCTCGTGATCGTGAGGGATACACACGTTGCAGGAGCCACACAGCATTAAATGCTCTGTGGGTCGTGAGGGATACACACGTGCAGGAAACCACACAAAAATTAGTGCTCTGTGATCGTGAGGGGTACACACGTTTCAGGAGCCACACAGCATTAGTGCTTTGATCGTGGGGATACACACGTGCATGAGCCACACAGCATTAGTGCTCTGTGATAGTGAGGGATACACTCGTGCAGGAGCCACACAACATTAGTGCTCTGTGATAGTGGGGATACACAAGTGCAGGGGCACACAGCATTAGTGCTCTGTGATAGTGAGGGATACACACGTGCAGAGTCACACAGCAAATTTGTGCTCTGTGATAGTGAGGGATACACACGTGCAGGAGCCACACAGCATTAGTGCTCTGTGATAGTGAGGGATACACTCGTGCTGGAGCCACACAGCATTAGTGCTCTGTGATAGTGAGGGATATACACGTGCAGGAGTCACAAAGCATTAGTGCTCTGTGATAGAGAGGGATACACACGGCAGGAGCCACACAGCATTAGTGCTCTGTGATAGTGAGGGACACACACGTGCAGGAATCACACAACCCTTAGTGCTTGTGATAAAGGGGGATACACATGTGCAAAGAGTCACCACAGCATTAGTGCTCTGTGGTAGTGGGGGATACACACGTGCAGGAGTCACACAACATTAGTGCTCTGTGATAGTGGGGGATACACACGAGCAGGAGTTACACAACATTAGTGCTCTGCGATAGTGGGGGATACACACGTGCAAGTGTCACACAACAACAGTGTTCTGTGATAGTGGGGGATACACACGTGCAGGTGTCACACAACATTAGTGCTCTGTGATAGTGGGGGATACACACGTGCAGGTGTCACACAGCATTAGTGCTCTGTGATAGTGGGGGATACACACCTGCAGGTGTCACACAACATTAGTGCTCTGTGATAGTGGGGGATACACACATGCAAGTGTCACACAACAAAAAGTGTTTTTGTGATTTGTGGGGGATACACACGAGCAGGAGTCACACAACGTTAGTGCTCTGTGATAGTGGGGGATACACACGTGCAGGTGTCACACAACAACAGTGTTCTGTGATAGTGGGGGATACACACGTGTAGGTGTCACACAACAACAGTGTTCTGTGATAGTGGGGGATAAACACGTGCAGTTGTCGCGCAACATTAGTGCTCTGTGAATTTAATTATTTTGAGGACTAAAGGAAACTGCAGGGGTCATTTAATGTGGCAGGGTAAGTGAACAACCCCTGAATTGATTTACAAGTTGCCCTGTGTCAGATAAGGGTGGTGAGAGCCACATTTTTATCCGTGATCTTGAAAGTGATATTGGTGCCGTAAGACCGAGACAACAGGCTTAGTGTGGTATAAGTAGTGTTGCCACGTGTACCATCCAAGAAAGATAATACAATGAAATCAGTGTGTGACCAGTGAAAGAAGCACTGTGAATAGGAAAAAATATATGTATTGAAGAAAAAGAGGTGGAGGTACTACGCCAGGACGTCACAAGCAGTTGTATAATCAACTGGCTGCTTCGCAGGCATACTCAGCTATGCATGGTTTTGGGGAGTCAGGTGTACGTTCCAGGCACCGCCAGCTGTTTTGTGAACGGTCCACTCTCTTAGTATGAAAAGGAATAGGTTAATATAAGTACTCAATAATGAACAGTAATTGGTAATTTAAAACAGAAGCCAGGGCGGGCAGACAGGTATCTGTTAGACTAGAATATTTAGGAAAAATGAAAAGCATAGAAGGTACAAGCTAGTAGGTAGTTGTTGTGTCAGCGGCAGGTCAAGGTCAGCACAGCACTACTAGTTTTAGTTAGTTAATATGTTTATTATGCACCCCATACCCATCCTGTGGGCGGTAGTCAAAAGATTACAGAGGTACATAATGGGTCCAGGGACTGGGCCTCAAAGTTTTGATAGCTGAGCAAGTTACAGAGGTAATGAATTCACAATTTACAAAGGTAATGAACTCACAATTTACAAAGGTAATGAACTCCAGGTAGGTCTAGTCACAATCATGACAAGTTACAAAGGTATTTACAAATTACAGAGGTACGTAATGGGTCCAGGGACTGGGCTCCCAAAGTTGTGATGGCTGAACTAGGTACAAGGTAATGAACTCACAAGTTACAAAGGTAATGAGCTCACAAGTTACAAAGGTAATGAATACTGTAAGAATGGTTACTTACGTTTATACATGGCTGCAATCATGAACAAATTTTAGAGTAATGAGCAATTCACACTTCCACACCCGGTCACAACTGTAGTGAGTTATTGGTGCAAATGTTGATTGCTGAGTCTCTCTCTCTCTCACACACACACACACACACACACATACAAATTCATACACACACACACATAAACACACACACACACACACACACACACACACACACACACACACATACACAAACTCATACACACACACGCACACACACTCATACACACACACACACTCATACACACACACACACTCATACTCACACACACACACACACACACACACACACACACACACACACACACACACACACACACACACACACACACACACACACACACACACACACACACACTCACACACTCATAGACATACACACAAACACACACACACACACACACACACACACACACACACACACACACACATGCACATATGTGGTAATGCTTTATTTACAGCTAGCAAAGTCAGGGTATTTCTCCAGAATGGTCTGTAATATACCACTGTGGATAAAATACTTAGCCATTTCTTGAACACTTCTGAGTGAGTTGTTTCTAAATTCATTAATTTTATCACAGTCCAGTACATAATGACGCAGGGTGTGACAATAATCCATCTGGCAAAGTTTACATTTCGTTTGGTCTACATCTGGTGGTGGTGATTTAACCTGCCAAAGATACTTGTAACCCAGCCGGAGCCGGGCGGTAGTGACGTCCAAGAGTCTGCTTATTTTGTTGGATGCACCATAGACATGTGGCTCCTCCTGCATGGTAGAATGATGATAGATGGACTCACTGGTGTCAATCTCCCTGAGCCTTAAGTCCATAAAATTCAGCAGAAGTTCTTTTCGTATTATTGTTCTCAAACTACTACCTGACAAGCCAAGATTGTAATCTACTCCCTCTTTGTGTCCAAACCGTGCACACACACCCGAACACACTCCCACCCACTACTTTTCACACACTCACATAGACCCACACACACTCTACCTTCACTCTCACACCCTCCCTCGCCCCCTCACTCTTCCCCCTCGTTCCCTCATTCTCCCCCTCGCCCCCTCATTCTCCTCTCTCTGTCTCTCCGTCATTCTTGCCCCTCTTCCCCTCTCTCACACCCTCTCTCTTTCTCTTTCCATCTCGCTTTCTCCCCGTTTTACTCACTTCCTCTTTCTTCCTCTCTATCCCTCCCCCCTCTCCCTCCCTCTACCCTTCTCTCTCCCCCTTTGCCTCTCTCTCTCCCTTTGCCTCTCTCTCTCTCTTTGCCTCTCTCTCTCCTTCCCTTTCCTCCCCTCTCTCTCCCCCTTATTCCCCCCTCTGTCTCTCCCTCACTCTGCCCCACACACACGCACACCTGATAACAGATGCCATCTTTCAAACGAGATATCAGATGCTGAGGAAAGACAGGGAACAGAGGGGGTGGAGGAGTGGCACTGCTCATCAAAAACCAATGAGATTTTGAAGAGCTGGAGACAGGAGACAGAGGAGAATGAATAGATTGCATAATGGGAACACTTCAGTCTGGAGGTCCCAAGGTGGTAATTTCAGTGATATATAACCCACCACAGAACATGAGGAAGCCAAGGCAAGAGTATGATGAGAGTAACAGAGCGATGGTTGACACACTGGCTTAAGTGGCCAGAAGAGCTCATGCGAGCAGGGCAAAGCTGCTGATTGTGGGACTTTAAATCACAAAGAAATTGACTGGGAGAACTTGGAGCCACATGGGAGCCCAAAAACGTGAAGGCCTACGATGATAGAGGTGATACTGGAAAACCTCATGTACCAACACGTAAGGGACACTACCAGAGAGAGAGAGAAGACAAACCAGCAAGACTGGACCTAGTATTCACCTTGAGTAGTGCAGATACTGAGGACATCACATATGAAAGACCCCTCAGGGTCAGTGACAATGTGGTTCTGAGCTTCAAATACATAGCAGAGTTACAAGAAGAGAGGGAACCGGGAAGGGCAGGAAAAATGAAGACAAGCTACAAGAGAGGGACTACACAGGCATGACGAATTTCTTGCACGGGGTTCAGTGGGACAGAGAACTGGCAGGGAAATCAGTAAATGAGACTGAATGTGTGACAACAATATGCAAGGAAACTGAGGAGAGGTTTGTACCCAAAGGTAACAGAAGTTACGAGAAAGCCAGGATGAGCCCTTGGTTCACCCAAGGGTGTAGAGAGGCCTAAACCAAGTGTGCTAGAGAATGGAAGAAGTATAGAAGGCAAAGGATCCAGGAGAATTCTCCAACTTGTCCTACCTTTGGACGAAGACCTACTTTGACTAGTTGATGGTACCACTATGACCCCGCCTCCTCCTGCTTCACCTCACCTGACTACAGTATATAAGCCACGTCTACGGCCCTATGCTGTACATTCTATAAGGTTGATGGACTAAACACATCGACTTCAGGCTGAGGGACTGATTACCTCAATCTCCTCCTCTCCTTGCACCTTTCTGCTTTGTATTGGACTGATGAAGCCACTTTGTGGCGGAACGTTTCCTAAATAAAGTTTCCCATATGGTGCATAAGTGTCTTAATCTTCAGAATGGAAGAAGTATAGAAGGCAAAGGACCCAGGAGAATAAGGAGAGCAGTCGTAGAGCCAGAAATAAATATGCACGGGTAAGAAGGGAGGGACAACGACAATGTGAAAATGACAGCAGCGAAAGCCAAATCTGACCCAAAGCTGCTATATAGCCATATCAGGAGTAAAACAACAGTCATGAACCAGGTAATCAGACTGAGGAAGGAAGGAGGAGAGATCACAAGAAACGACCATGAAGTATGTGAGGAGCTCAACATGAGATTCAAAGAAGTGTTCACAGGGGTGACAGAAGAAACTCCAGAAGGATGGAGAGGTGGGGTACACCATGAGGTGTTGGACACAATACATGCAACCGAGGAAGAAGTGAAGAGGCTGCTAAGCGAGCTAGGTACCTTATAGGCGATGTAGCCGGATAACATCTCTCTATGAGTCCTGAGAGAGGGATCAGAGGCGCTATGTGTACCATTAACAATAAACTTCAACACATCTATCGAAACAGGGCAACTACCTGAGGAATGGAAGACAGCAAATGTAGTCCCAATTTTTAATAAAAAAGACAGACACGATGCATTAAGCTACAGACCAGTGTCACTTATATGTATAGTATGCAAAGTCAAGGAGAAGATTATCAGGATAAGGATAGCTTATCAGTGACAGCCAGCACGGTTTCAGGGACGGGTGACAGTGGTAAGACAAGAGAGAGAGGGGTGGGTAGATTGTATTTTCTTGGACTGTAAGATGGCGTTTGATATAGTCCCATACAAGAGATCAGTGCAAAAACCGGAGGACCAGGCAGGGATAACAGGAAAGGCACTGCAGTGGATCAGGGAATACCTGTCGGGAAGACAACGAGTCATGGTACGTGCGAGGTGTCAGAGTGGGCGCCTGTGACGAGCGGGATTCCACAGGCGTCAGTCCTAGGATCGGTGCTGTTTCTGGTATATGTAAACGACATGATGGAATGAATAGACTCAGAAGTGTCCCTGTTTGCAGATGATGTGAAGCTGATGAGAAGAATTCAGTTGGACGAGGACCAGGTAGAACTACAAATGAATCTGGACAGGCTGCAAGCCTGGTCCAGCAACTGGCTCCTTGAGTTCTACCCCACCAAGTGTAAAGTCATGAAGATAGTGGAAGGGAAAAGAAGACCGCAGATAGAGTACAGTCTAGGGGGGCCAGAGACTACAAACTTCACTCAAGGAAAGGGATCTTGTTGTGAGCATAACACCAGACACATCTGAGGCGCACGTCAACCAAATAACTGCTGCAGCATATGAGCGCCTAGCAAACCTAAGATTAGCATTCCGACATCTCAATAAGGAATCGTTCAGGACCCTGTACACTGTGTACATTAGACCTATACTGGAGTATGCATCACCAGTTTGGAACATACACCTAGCCAAGTAAGGGAATTAGAGAAAATGCAAAGATTTGCAACAAGACTAGTCCCGGAGCTAAGGGACATATCCTACAAGGAGAGGCTAATGGAAATCGACTTGACGACATGTTTCCTATACCTCTTTTGCCGATCTCCAGTTGTCTACCACTGGCGGCAGCTAACTCCGTTAACCGAGCTGCTAGCTGTGCACCTTCATAGGTGTTATTATCTTCTGGAGCTGGACTTCACAATAGTCACGACTACTGCTGACCACACAGCGCTATCTCTATTTTCCGTTCCACTCCAGGTTTTCCCGTGCGACTTGCTATACCAACGGCAGATTGAGAAGAACATTATTCTGTACATATTAGGCTTCCTTTTTTGACTTATTTAATTTTCCATCATTTGCTTCCGTTAGGACGAGTTCATGTTTAAATTCTTTATATTTTGAGAGATTTGCTTATATTAATAAAAACTGTTTATCTTATTTTTTTATAATTTATTTTTCTGTCCTATTTCCACGAGGAGGAGGAGGAGGAGGTTCCTTCAAATGCTCTTTGAGGGTCTCAAGAGGCACTTAACCTTCACAAGGGTAACAGTTATATTATCAAAATAACATACTTCTAAAACTCGGGAATGTTAATCGAAGTCATTAGTGTTATGAAAATTCTCTGGACAAACTCTCCACCTTCTGGAGAACTTTTCTCCTTCCATTTCAAGCGCATTTTCTAGTTTTCCAGCATTCGTCTATATCTCACGCAAGGCTTTCCATTTCCTCTTTGTTTAGTATCCCCCTTCCCCTCGGGCAGTCATCGTACATAAGAACATGACTGACCAAGAAAAGCCTCTATTTTAACAATTGCCTTGAACACGCAAGGTAAAAGAAAAAAACGGCTCCATCACAGCTGCTCTCACCAGAACTGCTTCACGTCTTCTCTCCCTACATCATGACTATCCCATTGTGGTACCATCCACTAGTCGAAGTACTTCTTCGTCCAAAGGTTGGACAAGTGTTGAAGAATTCTTTGTAACAAGATCCCATGATGCTGCAGTGTCTGACAGTTGTGATGAATGGTTTGAAAAACCGACAAGTTGAAGATTGAGACACTTATGCAACATATGCGAATCGTTATTCAGGAAACGTTTCGCCACACAGTGGCTTCATCAGTCCAATACAAAGTAGAAAGGCGTAAGGAGAGGAGGAGTTTGAGGTAATCAGTCCCTCAGCTTGGAGTCGATGTGTTCAGTCCATCAAACGTTTCCTGAATAAAGATTCCCATATGTTGCATAAGTGTCTCAATCTTCAACTTGTCGGTTTTTCAAACCATTCATCACAACTGTCAGACACTGCAGCATCATGGGATCTTGTTACAAAGAATTCTTCAAAACTTGTCCAACCTTTGGACGAAGGCCTACTTCGACTGGTGGATGGTACCACTATGACCCCACCTCCTCCTGCTTCGCCTCACCTCACTACAGTATATAAGCCACGTTTAAGGCGCTATGCTGTACATTCTACACTATCCCATTTCCTAGCATCTCACTCCAGGACACACATATATTTTCTTTCCCTTCCGAAACCAGACCTTAAAATCTCAGTACTCGACCACCACGACTTCCTGCTCTGTTGCAGTCTGCAGCATTCATAAACAAATGGAATTTTAGTATTTATCAGGTTAATAAGTAGGGAATTTTATCAGTATAGCTATTTTTATGTATAACTGAATTCAGAAGGTACGATCTGACATCCAACCTCGGATAATTTTCTTGCAGAGTTGTAAAGCTTGTGGACTTGCTGACTGATGAAAGCTTGCACTTGTGGATGTGTGCACTTGTGGATGTGTGCACTTGTGGATGTGTGCACTTGTGGATGTGTGTACTTGTGGATGTGTGCACTTGTGGATGTGTGCACTTGTGGATGTGTGCACTTGTGGATGTGTGCACTTGTGGATGTGTGCACTTGTGGATGTGTGCACTTGTGGATGTGTGCACTTGTGGATGTGTGCACTTGTGGATGTGTGCACTTGTGGATGTGTGCACTTGTGGATGTGTGCACTTGTGGATGTGTGCACTTGTGGATGTGTGCACTTGTGGATGTGTGCACTTGTGGATGTGTGCACTTGTGGATGTGTGCACTTGTGGATGTGTGCACTTGTGGATGTGTGCACTTGTGGATGTGTGCACTTGTGGATGTGTGCACTTGTGGATGTGTGTACTTGTGGATGTGTGCACTTGTGGATGTGTGCACTTGTGGATGTGTGCACTTGTGGATGTGTGCACTTGTGGATGTGTGCACTTGTGGATGTGTGCACTTGTGGATGTGTGCACTTGTGGATGTGTGCACTTGTGGATGTGTGCACTTGTGGATGTGTGCACTTGTGGATGTGTGTACTTGTGGATGTGTGCACTTGTGGATGTGTGCACTTGTGGATGTGTGCACTTGTGGATGTGTGCACTTGTGGATGTATGCACTTGTGGATGTGTGCACTTGTGGATGTGTACACTTGTGGATGTGTGCAATTGTGGATGTGTGCACTTGTAGAAGTGTGCACTTATGGATGTATGCACTTGTGGATGTGTGTACTTGTGGATGTGGGCACTTGTGGATGTGTGCACTTGTGGATGTGTGCACTTGTGGATGTGTGCACTTGTGGATGTGTGCACTTGTGGATGTGTTTACTTGTGGATGTGTGCACTTGTGGATGAGTGTACTTGTGGATGTGTGCACTTGTGGATGCGTGCACTTGTGGATGTGTGTATTTGTGCATGTGTGCACTTGTGGATGTGTGTACTTGTGGATGTGTGTACTTGTGGATGTGTGCACTTGCGGATGTGTGCACTTGTGGATGTGTGCAATTGTGGATGTGTGCACTTGAGAATGTGCGCACTTGTGGATGTGTGCACTTGTGGATGTGTGCACTTGTGGATGTGTGCACTTGTGGATGTGTGCAATTGTGGATGTGTGCACTTGTGGATGTGTGCACTTGTGGATGTGTGCACTTGTGGATGTGTGTACTTGCGGATGTGTGCACTTGTGGATGTGTGCACTTGTGGATGTGTGCACTTGTGGATGTGTGCACTTGTGGATGTGTGCCCTAGTGATTGTGTACACTTGTGGATGTGTGCACTTGTGGATGTGTGTACTTGTGGATGTGTGAGCTTGTGGATGTGTGCACTTGTGGTTGTGTGCACTTGTGGATGTGTGCACTTGTGGATGTGTGCACTTGTGGATGTGTGTACTTGTGGATGTGTGCACTTGTGGATGTGTGCACTTGTGGATGTGTGTACTTTTGGTTGTGTGCACTTGTGGATGTGTGTACTTGTGAATGTGCGTACTTGTGGATGTGTGCACTTGTGGATGTGTGTACTTGTGGATGTGTGTACTTGTGGATGTGTGCACTTGTGGATGTGTGTACTTGTGGATGTGTGTACTTGTGGATGTGTGTACTTGTGGATGTGTGCACTTGTGGATGTGTGTACTTGTGGATGTGTGCACTTGTGGATGTGTGCACTTGTGGATGTGTGCACTTGTGGATGTGTGCACTAGTGGATGTGTGCACTTGTGGATGTGTGCACTTGTGGATGTGTGCACTTGTGGATGTGTGTACTTGTAGATGTGTGCACTTGTGGATGTGTGCACTTGTGGATGTGTGCACTTGTGGATGTGTGTACTTGTGCATGTGTGCACTTGTGCATGTGTGCACTTGTACATGTGTGCACTTGTGCATCTGTGCACTTGTGGATGTGTGCACTTGTGGATGTGTGCACTTGTGGATGTGTGCACTTGTGGAAGTGTGCACTTGTGGATGTGTGCACTTGTGGATATGTGTACTTGTGGATGTGTGTACTTGTGGATGTGTGCACTTGTGGATGTGTGCACTTGTGGATGTGTGCACTTGTGAATGTGTGCACTTGTGGATGTGTGCACGTGTGGATGTGTGCACTTGTGGATGTGTGCACTTGTGGATGTGTGCACTTGTGGATGTGTGCACTTGTGGATGTGTGTACTTGTAGATGTGTGCATTTGTGGATGTGTGCACTTGTGGATGTGTGCACTTGTGGATGTGTGTACTTGTGCATGTGTGCACTTGTGCATGTGTGCACTTGTACATGTGTGCATTTGTGCATCTGTGCACTTGTGGATGTGTGCACTTGTGGATGTGTGCACTTGTGGATGTGTGCACTTGTGGAAGTGTGCACTTGTGGATGTGTGCACTTGTGGATATGTGTACTTGTGGATGTGTGTACTTGTGGATGTGTGCACTTGTGGATGTGTGCACTTGTGGATGTGTGCACTTGTGAATGTGTGCACTTGTGGATGTGTGCACTTGTGGATGTGTGCACTTGTGGATGTGTGCACTTGTGGATGTGTGCACTTGTGGATGTGTGTACTTGTGGATGTGTGCACTTGTGAATGTGTGCACTTGTGGATGTGTGCACTTGTGGATGGGTGCACTTGTGAATGTGTGCACTTGCGAATGTGTGCACTTGTGGATGTGTGCACTTGTGGATGTGTGTGCTTGTGGATGTGTGCACTTGTGGATGTGTGCACTTGTAGATGTGTGTGCTTGTGGATGCCTGCACTTGTGGATGTGTGCACTTGCGGATATGTGCACTTGTGGATCTGTGCACTTGTGAATGTGTGCACTTGTGGATATGTGCACTTGTGGATGTGTGCACTTGTGGATGTGTGCGCTTGTGGATGTGTGCACTTGTTGATGTGTGCACTTGTGGATGTGTGCACTTGTGGATGTGTGCACTTGTGGATGTGTGCACTTG
Source organism: Cherax quadricarinatus (assembly GCF_026875155.1). NCBI lineage: Eukaryota > Metazoa > Arthropoda > Malacostraca > Decapoda > Parastacidae > Cherax > Cherax quadricarinatus. The sequence continues at coordinate 29,372,116 of NC_069477.1, read as the reverse complement.
TGGATGTGTGCACTTGTGGATGTGTGCACTTGTGGATATGTGCACTTGTGGATGTGTGCACTTGTTAATGTGTGCACATGTGGATGTGTGTACTTGTGGATGTGTGCACTTGTGGATGTGTGCACTTGCGGATGTGTGCACTAGTGGATGTGTGCACTTGTGGATGTGTGTACTTGTGGATGTGTGTACTTGTGGATGCGTGCACTTGTGGATGTGTGCACTTGTGGATGTGTGCACTTGTGGATGTGTGCACTTGTGAATGTGTGCACTTGTGGATATGTGCACTTGTGGATGTGTGCACTTGTGGATGTGTGCGCTTGTGGATGTGTGCACTTGTTGATGTTTACACTTGTGGAAGTGTGCACTTGTGGATGTGTGCACTTGTGGATGTGTGCACTTGTGAATGTGTGCACTTGTGGATGTGTGTTCTTGTGGATGTGTGCACTTGTGGATGTGTGCACTTGTGGATGTGTGCACTTGTGGATGTGTGTACTTGTGGATGTGTGTACTTGTGGATGTGTGCACTTGTGGATGTGTGCACTTGTGGATGTGTGCACTAGTGGATGTGTGCACTTGTGGATGTGTGTACTTGTGGATGTGTGTGCTTGTGGATGCGTGCACTTGTGGATGTGTGCACTTGTGGATGTGTGCACTTGTGGATGTGTGCACTTGTGAATGTGTGCACTTGTGGATATGTGCACTTGTGGATGTGTGCACTTGTGGATGTGTGCACTTGTGGATGTGTGCACTTGTTGATGTGTGCACTTGTGGATGTGTGTACTTGTGGATGTGTGCACTTGTGGATGTGTGCACTTGTGGATGTGTGTACTTGTGGATGTGTGCACTTGTGGATGTGTGTACTTGTGGATGTGCGCACTTGTGTATGTGTGCACTTGTGGATGTGTGCACTTGTGGATGTGTGCACTTGTGGATGTGTGCACTTGTGGATGTGTGCACTTGTGAATGTGTGCACTTGTGGATATGTGCACTTGTGGATGTGTGCACTTGTGGATGTGTGCGCTTGTGGATGTGTGCACTTGTTGATGTGTGCACTTGTGGATGTGTGCACTTGTGGATGTGTGCACTTGTGGATGTGTGCACTTGTGAATGTGTGCACTTGTGGATGTGTGCACTTGTGGATGTGTGCACTTGTGGATGTGTGCACTTGTGGATGTGTGCACTTGTGGATGTGTGCACTTGTGGATGTGTGCACTTGCTAATGTGTGCACATGTGGATGTGTGTACTTGTGAATGTGTGCACTTGTGGATGTGTGCACTTGTGGATGTGTGCACTAGTGGATGTGTACACTTGTGGATGTGTGTACTTGTGGATGTGTGTACTTGTGGATGCTGCACTTGTGGATGTGTGCACTTGTGGATGTGTGCACTTGTGGATGTGTGCACTTGTGAATGTGTGCACTTGTGGATATGTGCACTTGTGGATGTGTGCACTTGTGGATGTGTGCGCTTGTGGATGTGTGCACTTGTTGAAGTTTACACTTGTGGAAGTGTGCACTTGTGGATGTGTGCACTTGTGGATGTGTGCACTTGTGGATGTGTGCTCTTGTGGATGTGTGCACTTGTGGATGTGAGCACTTGTGAATGTGTGCACTTGTAGATGTGTGCACTTGTGGATGTGTGCACTTGTGGATGTGTGCACTTGTGGATGTGTGCACTTGTTAATGTGTGCACATGTGGATGTGTGTACTTGTGGATGTGTGCACTTGTGGATGTGTGCACTTGTGGATGTGTGCACTAGTGGATGTGTGCACTTGTGGATGTGTGTACTTGTGGATGTGTGTACTTGTGGATGCGTGCACTTGTGGATGTGTGCACTTGTGGATGTTTGCACTTGTGGATGAGTGCACTTGTGAATGTGTGCACTTGTGGATATGTGCACTTGTGGATGTGTGCACTTGTGGATGTGTGCGCTTGTGGATGTGTTCACTTGTTGATGTTTACACTTGTGGAAGTGTGCACTTGTGGATGTGTGCACTTGTGGATGTGTGCACTTGTGAATGTGTGCACTTGTGGATGTGTGCACTTGTGGATGTGTGCACTTGTGGATGTGTGCACTTGTGGATGTGTGTACTTGTGGATGTGTGTACTTGTGGATGTGTGCACTTGTGGATGTGTGCACTTGTGGATGTGTGCACTTGTGGATGTGTGCACTTGTGGATGTGTGTACTTGTGGATGTGTGTACTTGTGGATGCGTGCACTTGTGGATGTGTGCACTTGTGGATGTGTGCACTTGTGGATGTGTGCACTTGTGGATGTGTGCACTTGTGGATGTGTGCACTTGTGGATGTGTGCACTAGTGGATGTGTGCACTTGTGGATGTGTGCACTTGTGGATGTGTGCACTAGTGGATGTGTGCACTTGTGGATGTGTGTACTTGTGGATGTGTGTACTTGTGGATGCGTGCACTTGTGGATGTGTGCACTTGTGGATGTTTGCACTTGTGGATGAGTGCACTTGTGAATGTGTGCACTTGTGGATATGTGCACTTGTGGATGTGTGCACTTGTGGATGTGTGCGCTTGTGGATGTGTTCACTTGTGGATGTGTGCACTTGTGGATGTGTGCACTTGTGGATGTGTGTACTTGTGGATGTGTGCACTTGTTGATGTGTGCACTTGTGGATGTGTATACTTGTGAATGTGTGCACTTGTGGATGTGTGTACTTGTGGATGTGTGTACTTGTGGATGTGTGCACTTGTGGATGTGTGTACTTGTGGATGTGCGCACTTGTGGATGTGTGCACTTGTGGATGTGTGCACTTGTGGATGTGTGCACTTGTGGATGTGTGTACTTTCGGTAGTGTGGATTAATAGTAGTGTGAACCTGTAGTGGCAGTGTGAACTTGTAGTCGCAGTCTGGACCTGTAGTCGCAGTCTGGACCTGTAGTCGCAGTCTGGACCTGTAGTCGCAGTCTGGACCTGTAGTCGCAGTCTGGACCTGTAGTCGCAGTCTGGACCTGTAGTCGCAGTCTGGACCTGTAGTTGCAGTGTTGACCTGTAGTTGCAGTGTGGACTTGTAGTTGCAGTGTGAACCTGTAGTCGCAGTCTGGACCTGTAGTCGCAGTCTGGACCTGTAGTCGCAGTGTAGATCTGTAGTCGCAGTCTGGACCTGTAGTCGCAGTCTGGACCTGTAGTCGCAGTCTGGGCCTGTAGTCGCAGTCTGGGCCTGTAGTTGCAGTGTTGACCTGCAGTTGCAGTGTAGACTTGTAGTTACAGTGTGGACCTGTAGTTGCAGTGAGGACCTGTAGTCGCAGTGTAGATCTGTAGTCGCAGTGTCGACCTGTAGTCGCAGTGTCGACCTGTAGTCGCAGTGTCGACCTGTAGTCGCTGTGTTGACCTGTAGTCGCAGTGTCGACCTGTAGTCGCTGTGTTGACCTGTAGTCGCAGTGTCGACCTGTAGTCGCTGTGTTGACCTGTAGTCGCTGTGTTGACCTGTAGTCGCAGTGTCGACCTGTAGTCGCTGTGTTGACCTGAAGTCGCAGTGTCGACCTGTAGTCGCTGTGTCGACCTGTAGTCGCAGTGTCGACCTGTAGTCGCTGTGTCGACCTGTCGTCGCAGTGTGGAATTGTAGTGTGGCCTTGTTGCAATGTTGATTAGTAGTAGTAATAGTAGTCTTCTGGACCAGTAGTAATGTGGACTTGTTGACGGGAAGTAGTCAAGTAACTGGCACACTGGTACACTTGTACACTGGTACACTGGTACAATGGTACATTGGTACACTGGCACACTGGTACACTAGTACACTGGCAAACTGGTACACTGGTACACTTGTACAATGGTAAATTGGTACACTAGCACACTGGTGCACTGGTACACTGGCACACTGTCATACTGGTACACTGGTACAATGGTAAACTGGTACACTAGCACACTGGTACACTGGTACACTGGTACACTGGTGCACTGGCACACTGGCACACTGGTACACTTTGTTACGTCTGTGGCCATGTCTATGGGCCTGTTTTGGCCCCTTTCCGTAACAAGATGTCGAATCCAGCTCTAGTCTAGTTGTCTTTAGACACATGTCAATTTAATATGGGGATTATCACTAGGAGACTGATCCGACTAAATAAAATGTGATCTTTGTTATAAAAGAATCCATATAAAACTTAGTATATGATACAAAGTTCTCTCTCTCTTGTAGTGTTATACATAAAAGTACACGTTGTCTGGGACTAAGTAATCTTCTAGAGCGAGGGAAGGTATTAAAGACTGAGTGTCTGAATGTTCTCAGAAGAGTATGACCAAACTCTGAGTGTGTGTGGAAACCTACTCTGAGCAAGGGCTGTGAACCTACTCTGAGCAAGGGCTGTGAACCTACTCTGAGCAAGGGCTGTGAACCTACTCTGAGCAAGGGCTGTGAACCTACTCTGAGCAAGGGCTGTGAACCTACTCTGAGCAAGGGCTGTGAACCTACTCTGAGCAAGGGCTGTGAACCTACTCTGAGCAAGGGCTGTGAACCTACTCTGAGCAAGGGCTGTGAACCTACTCTGAGCAAGGGCTGAGAACCTACTCTGAGCAAGGGCTGAGAACCTACTCTGAGCAAGGGCTGAGAACCTACTCTGAGCAAGGGCTGAGAACCTACTCTGAGCAAGGGCTGAGAACCTACTCTGAGCAAGGGCTGAGAACCTACTCTGAGCAAGGGCTGAGAACCTACTCTGAGCAAGGGCTGAGAACCTACTCTGAGCAAGGGCTGAGAACCTACTCAGAGCAAGGGCTGAGAACCTACTCTGAGCAAGGGCTGAGAACCTACTCTGAGCAAGGGCTGAGAACCTACTCTGAGCAAGGGCTGAGAACCTACTCTGAGCAAGGGCTGAGAACCTACTCTGAGCAAGGGCTGAGAACCTACTCAGAGCAAGGGCTGAGAACCTACTCTGAGCAAGGGCTGAGAACCTACTCTGAGCAAGGGCTGAGAACCTACTCTGAGCAAGGGCTGAGAACCTACTCTGAGCAAGGGCTGAGAACCTACTCTGAGCAAGGGCTGAGAACCTACTCAGAGCAAGGGATGTGAACCTACTCAGAGCAAGGGCTGAGAACCTACTCAGAGCAAGGGATGTGAACCTACTCTGAGCAAGGGCTGAGAACCTACTCTGAGCAAGGGCTGAGAACCTACTCAGAGCAAGGGATGTGAACCTACTCAGAGCAAGGGCTGAGAACCTACTCTGAGCAAGGGCTGTGAACCTACTCTGAGCAAGGGCTGTGAACCTACTCTGAGCAAGGGCTGAGAACCTACTCTAAGCAAGGGCTGTGAACCTACTCTGAGCAAGGGCTGTGAACCTACTCTGAGCAAGGGCTGAGAACCTACTCTGAGCAAGGGCTGTGAACCTACTCTGAGCAAGGGCTGTGAACCTACTCTGAGCAAGGGCTGAGAACCTACTCTGAGCAAGGGCTGTGAACCTACTCAGAGCAAGGGCTGTGAACCTACTCAGAGCAATGGCTGTGAACCTACTCAGAGCAATGGCTTTGAACCTACTCTGAGCAAGGGTTGTGAACCTACTCTGAGCAAGGGCTGTGAACCTACTCTGAGCAAGGCCTGAGAACCTACTCTGAGCAAGGGTTGTGAACCTACTCTGAGCAAGGGCTGTGAACCTACTCAGAGCAATGGCTGTGAACCTACTCTGAGCAAGGGTTGTGAACCTACTCTGAGCAATGGCTGTGAACCTACTCTGAGCAAGGGCTGTGAACCTACTCTGAGCAAGGGCTGGGAACCTACTCTGAGCAAGGGCTGTGAACCTACTCTGAGCAAGGGCTGTGAACCTACTCTGAGCAAGGGCTGGGAACCTACTCTGAGCAAGGGCAGTGAACCTACTCTGAGCAAGGGCTGTGAACCTACTCTGAGCAAGGGCTGTGAACCTACTCTGAGCAAGGGCTGGGAACCTACTCTGAGCAAGGGCTGTGAACCTACTCTGAGAAAGGGCAGTGAACCTACTCTGAGCAAGGGCTGTGAACGTACTCTGAGCAAGTGCTGTGAACCTACTCAGAGCAAGGGCTGAGAACCTACTCTGAGCAAGGGCTGTGAACCTACTCTGAGCAAGGGCAGTGAACCTACTCTGAGCAAGGGCTGAGAACCTACTCTGAGCAAGAGCTGTGAACCTACTCTGAGCAAGGGCTGTGAACCTACTCTGAGCAAGGGCTGTGAACCTACTCTGAGCAAGGGCTGTGAACCTACTCTGAGCAAGGGCTGGGAACCTACTCTGAGCAAGGGCTGTGAACCTACTCTGAGCAAGGGCTGGGAACCTACTCTGAGCAAGGGCTGTGAACCTACTCTGAGCAAGGGCTGTGAACCTACTCTGAGAAAGGGCTGTGAACCTACTCTGAGCAAGGGCTGTGAACCTACTCTGACCAAGGGCTGTGAACCTACTCAGAGCAAGGGCTGTGAACCTACTCTGAGCAAGGGTTGGGAACCTACTCTGAGCAAGGGCTGTGAACCTACTCTGAGCAAGGGCTGGGAACCTACTCTGAGCAAGGGCTGTGAACCTACTCTGAGCGAGGGCTGTGAACCTACTCAGAGCAAGGGTTGTGAACCTACTCTGAGCGAAGGCGGTGAACCTACTCTGAGCGAGGGCGGTGAACCTACTTAGAGCAAGGGCTGTGAACCTACTCAGAGCAAGGCCAGTGAACCTACTCAGAGCAAGGGCTGTGAACCTACTCAGAGCAAGGGCTGTGAACCTACTCTGAGCGAGGGCGGTGAACCTACTCTGAGCGAGGGCGGTGAACCTACTTAGAGCAAGGGCTGTGAACCTACTCAGAGCAAGGGCGGTGAACCTACTCAGAGCAAGGGCTGTGAACCTACTCAGAGCAAGGGCTGTGAACCTACTCTGAGCAAGGGTTGTGAACCTACTCTGAGCAAGGGCTGTGAACCTACTCTGAGCAAGGGCTGTGAACCTACTCTGAGCAAGGGCTGTGAACCTACTCTGAGCAAGGGCTGTGAACCTACTCTGAGCAAGGGCTGTGAACCTACTCTGAGCGAGGGCGGTGAACCTACTCTGAGCGAGGGCGGTGAACCTACTTAGAGCAAGGGCTGTGAACCTACTCAGAGCAAGGGCGGTGAACCTACTCAGAGCAAGGGCTGTGAACCTACTCAGAGCAAGGGCTGTGAACCTACTCTGAGCAAGGGTTGTGAACCTACTCTGAGCAAGGGCTGTGAACCTACTCTGAGCAAGGCCTGTGAACCTACTCTGAGCAAGGGCTGTGAACCTACTCTGAGCAAGGGCTGTGAACCTACTCTGAGCGAGGGCGGTGAACCTACTCTGAGCGAGGGCGGTGAACCTACTCTGAGCAAGGGCTGTGAACCTACTCTGAGCAAGGGCTGTGAACCTACTTAGAGCAAGGGCTGTGAACCTACTCAGAGCAAGGGCTGTGAACCTACTCAGAGCAAGGGCTGTGAACCTACTCTGAGCAGGTGCTTTGAACCTACTCTGTGCAGGTGCTTTGAACCTATTTACGGTACCACTGAGTGATAAGCCAACGTCAGGTTGGTCACGTGACTGAGGGAGACGTCAGTACGTGAACTAGTAACTGGCGCTCCAACTAGTAGTCTCTCACTACATGAAACTCACATTCTTAATATAACGCCTAACAATATAAAAACAATATTAGCATTGACATTATATATATGTATATAATAAAAAGGGGCACATCCTAGTATAAAATATAGCGGGTACGTCCATACTCGTAACACACTTGTACACTGGTACACTAGCACACTGGTACACTGGTACACTGGTACACTGATACACTGGCACACTGGTACACTGGTACACTGATACACTGTCACACTGGCACACTGGCACACTGGCACACTGGAACACTGGTACACTGGCACACTGGCACACTGGTACACTGGCACACTGGTATACTGGTACACTGGAACACTGTCACTCTGGCACACTGGTAAACTGATACACTGGTACACTGGCACACTGGTACACTGGCACACTGTCACACTGTCACACTGGTACACTGGCACACTGGTACATTTGCACATTGGTTCACTGATACACTGGCACACTGGCACACTGGCACACTGGCACACTGGTACACTGGCACACTGGCACACTGGCACACTGGCAAACTGGCACACTGGTACACTGGTACACTGGTACACTGGAACACTGGCACACTGGCACACTGGTACACGGGCACACTGGCACACTGGCACACTGGCACACTGGTACACTGGCACACTAAAACACTGGTACACTGGCACACTGGTACACTGGCACACTGGTACACTGGTGCACTGTCACACTGGTACACTGGCACACTGGTAAACTGGCACACTGGTACACTGGTACACTGGTACACTGGCACACTGGTACACTGGCACACTGATACACTGGTACACTGGTACACTGGCACACTGGTACACTGGTACACTGGTACACTGGTACATTGGCACACTGGTACACTGGTACACTGGTACACTGGTACACTGGTACACTGGCACACTGGTACACTGGTACACTGATACACTGGTACACTGGTACACTGGTACATCAAGTAGGGTAGTTCCTTGAACCAGAATCTCCGGGACTGAAGGTGTACACTGGCACACTGGTACACTGGCACACTGGTACACTGGTACACTTGTACACTGGTACACTGGTACACTGGTACACTGGCACACTGGTACACTGGTACACTTGTAAACTGGTACACTGTCACACTGGTACACTGGCACACTGGTACACTGGCACACTGGTACACTGGTGCACTGTCACACTGGTACACTGGCACACTGGTAAACTGGCACACTGGTACACTGGTACACTGGTACACTGGCACACTGGTACACTGGCACACTGATACACTGGTACACTGGTACACTGGCACACTGGTACACTGGTACACTGGTACACTGGTACACTGGCACACTGGTACACTGGTACACTGGTACACTGGTACACTGGTACACTGGCACACTGGTACACTGGTACACTGATACACTGGTACACTGGTACACTGGTACATCAAGTAGGGTAGTTCCTTGAACCAGAATCTCCGGGACTGAAGGTGTACACTGGCACACTGGTACACTGGCACACTGGTACACTGGTACACTTGTACACTGGTACACTGGTGCATCAAGTAGGGTAGTTCCTTGTACCAGAATCTCCGGGACTGAAGGTGTACACTGGCACACTGGTACACTGGCACACTGGTACACTGGTACACTGGTACACTGGTACACTGGTGCATCAAGTAGGGTAGTTCCTTGTACCAGAATCTCCGGGACTGAAGGTGTACACTGGCACACTGGTACACTGGCACACTGGTACACTGGCACACTGGCACACTGACACACTGGTACACTGGTACACTGACACACTGGTACACTGGCACACTGGTACACTGGTACACTGGTACACTGGTACACTGGTGCATCAAGTAGGGTAGTTCCTTGTACCAGAATCTCCGGGACTGAAGGTGTACACTGGCACACTGGTACACTGGCACACTGGCACACTGACACACTGGTACACTGGCACACTGGTACACTGGAACACTGGTACACTGGTACACTGGCACACTGGTACACTGGTACACTGGCACACTGGTAAACTGGTAAACTGGTACACTGGCACACTGGTACACTGGAACACTGGTACACTGGTACACTGGTACACTGAAGGTGTACAGCTTCAAATGATCAACATAGAGAAGTAATGGCACATAGACCTTCCAGCTATACAATATAGCTTCACCTGGCCCACACCCACTGGCCCAACTACATTTTTGGGGCCCTGACGCTTGAACTGTTACTGTGGCCCCTTCACAACCAGCCGTGCTAGGCCTATATCATACTATAATAACCTTCACAACCAGCCGTGCTAGGCCTATATCATACTTTAATAACCTTCACAACCAGCCGTGCTAGGCCTATACCATTCTTTAATAACCTTCACAAACAGCCGTGCTAGGCCTATATCATACTATAATAACCTTCACAACCAGCCGTGCTAGGCCTATGTCATACTATAATAACCTTCACAACCAGCCGTGCTAGGCCTATGTCATACTATAATAACCTTCACAACCAGCCGTGCTAGGCCTATGTCATACTATAATAACCTTCACAACCAGCCGTGCTAGGCCTATATCATACTATAATAACCTTCACAACCAGCCGTGATAGGCCTATATTTATTTTCATTTTAACTATTATTTTGTATCGAATTACACTATATTAATAATGTTATTTTTATAGAAACATTCTTATAGAGCAGACCCAAAATTTTAAACAATGTGGACTAAAGTTGCTTGTGGGTCTCCTCCGGGGTTAGAGGCCCAGGAGCTTTAGCTTTATTAGTTTTATGGTAGATTATCCTCTGTCCACACCATATAACCCTGGCCTATTTTTATTATATTTTACTTATGTCACTAAACACTCTTACTGTAGTATACTGGAACTTGTTAAGTAAAAGGGCACAAGTGCAACTAATGTGACATTTTTTGTGGCAACGTTTCGCTCTCCAGAAGCTTTATAAAACTCCTGGAGAGCGAAACGTTGCCACAATAAAATGTCACATTAATTGCATTTGTGTCCTTTTACTTAACATATTGTGGGTAATTTTACCAATAATAATAAATACTGGAACTTGTTACACATAGTGGATACAATATTATTGTCAATAAGTTATGTTTGTTGTACATCCTGGGTTAATAAAGTTAGAATAAACGCTGTAATTCCTCTTATGTATAATTTCAACATTTTTGGGTGATAATTTGTGTGGTTTTATGTATTGCTTATGGGAATTTTGTGAAAAAGTTAACTCATTTGTAAGTTGTGGCCAAGATCGAGGTGGGAACGCTGCCTCAAGGAGGTGTGATGGCGCCACCGGTGGTGGGAACGCTGCCTCAAGGAGGTGTGATGGCGCCACCGGTGGTGGGAACGCTGCCTCAAGGAGGTGTGATGGCGCCACCGGTGGTGGGAACGCTGCCTCAAGGAGGTGTGATGGCGCCACCGGTGGTGGGAACGCTGCCTCAAGGAGGTGTAATGGCGCCACCGGTGGTGGGTACACTGCCTCAAGGAGGTATCATGGCGCCACCGGTGGTGGGAACACTGCCTCAAGGAGGTGTCATGGCCCCACCGGTGGTGGGAACGCTGCCTCAAGGAGGTATCATGGCGCCACCGGTGGTGGGAACGCTGCCTCAAGGAGGTGTCATGGCCCCACCGGTGGTGGGAACGCTGCCTCAAAAAGGTATCATGTCGCCACCGGTGGTGAGAACGCTGCCTCAAGGAGGTGTCATGGTGCCACCGGTGGTGGGAACGCTGCCTCAAGGAGGTGTCATGGCCCCACCGGTGGTGGGTACACTGCCTCAAGGAGGTATCATGGCGCCACCGGTGGTGGGAACACTGCCTCAAAGAGGTATCATGGAGCCACCGGTGGTGGGAACGCTGCCTCAAGGAGGTGTGATGGCGCCACCGGTGGTGGGAACGCTGCCTCAAGGAGGTATCATGGCGCCACCGGTGGTGGGAACGCTGCCTCAAGGAGGTATCATGGCGCCACCGGTGGTGGGAACGCTGCCTCAAGGAGGTGTGATGGCACCACTGGTGTTCTAAAGCCACCGGAGTGTCCGGAAGCAATGCTATGCCGGAATTAAGGTGCCAGTTCTTCCGTAAGGTGATATTATACTGGTAGAATAAGTCGAGGATAATTGTGATGGTGACGAGAGTCTTGGTAAAAATGAAGGATTTACCACAGATTTATACCGTATTCGAGGTGTCCTTTTATCTTTAAATGGATTTATATATCGCGGTGCTGGTCTTAAATAACTGACGTTCAACTGTGACGACGGTAGATGTTGTGTGTGTGTGTACTCACCTAGTTGTACTCACCTAGTTGAGGTTGCGGGGGTCGAGTCCGAGCTCCTGGCCCCGCCTCTTCACTGATCGCTACTAGGTCACTCTCCCTGAGCCGTGAGCTTTATCGTACCTCTGCTTAAAGCTATGTATGGATCCTGCCTCCACTACATCGCTTCCCAAACTATTCCACTTACTGACTACTCTGTGGCTGAAGAAATACTTCCTAACATCCCTGTGATTCATCTGTGTCTTTAGCTTCCAACTGTGTCCCCTTGTTACTGTGTCCAATCTCTGGAACATCCTGTTTTTGTCCACCTTGTCAATTCCTCTCAGTATTTTGTATGTCGTTATCATGTCCCCCCTATCTCTCCTGTCCTCCAGTGTCGTCAGGTTGATTTCCCTTAACCTCTCCTCGTAGGACATACCTCTTAGCTCTGGGACTAGTCTTGTTGCAAACCTTTGCACTTTCTCTAGTTTCTTTACGTGCTTGGCTAGGTGTGGGTTCCAAACTGGTGCCGCATACTCCAATATGGGCCTAACGTATACGGTGTACAGGGTCCTGAACGATTCCTTATTAAGATGTCGGAATGCTGTTCTGAGGTTTGCTAGGCGCCCATATGCTGCAGCAGTTATTTGGTTGATGTGCGCTTCAGGAGATGTGCCTGGTGTTATACTCACCCCAAGATCTTTTTCCTTGAGTGAGGTTTGTAGTCTCTGACCCCCTAGACTGTACTCCGTTTGCGGCCTTCTTTGCCCTTCCCCAATCTTCATGACTTTGCACTTGGTGGGATTGAACTCCAGGAGCCAATTGCTGGACCAGTTCTGCAGCCTGTCCAGATCCCTTTGTAGTTCTGCCTGGTCTTCGATCGAGTGTATTCTTCTCATCAACTTCACGTCATCTGCAAACAGGGACACCTCAGAGTCTATTCCTTCCGTCATGTCGTTCACAAATACCAGAAACAGCACTGGTCCTAGGACTGACCCCTGCGGGACCCCGCTGGTCACAGGTGCCCCCTCTGACACCTCGCCACGTACCATGACTCGCTGCTGTCTTCCTGACAAGTATTCCCTGATCCATTGTAGTGCCTTCCCTGTTATCCCTGCTTGGTCCTCCAGTTTTTGCACCAATCTCTTGTGTGGAACTGTGTCAAACGCCTTCTTGCAGTCCAAGAAAATGCAATCCACCCACCCCTCTCTCTCTTGTCTTACTGCTGTCACCATGTCATAGAACTCCAGTAGGTTTGTGACACAGGATTTCCCGTCCCTGAAACCATGCTGGCTGCTGTTGATGAGATCATTCCTTTCTAGGTGTTCCACCACTCTTCTCCTGATAATCTTCTCCATGATTTTGCATACTATACATGTCAGTGACACTGGTCTGTAGTTTAATGCTTCATGTCTGTCTCCTTTTTTAAAGATTGGGACTACATTTGCTGTCTTCCATGCCTCAGGCAATCTCCCTGTTTCGATAGATGTATTGAATATTGTTGTTAGGGGTACACATAGCGCCTCTGCTCCCTCTCTCAATACCCATGGGGAGATGTTATCTGGCCCCATTGCCTTTGAGGTATCTAGCTCACTCAGAAGCCTCTTCACTTCTTCCTCGGTTGTGTGCACTGTGTCCAGCACTTGGTGGTGTGCCCCACCTCTCCGTCTTTCTGGAGTCCCTTCTGTCTCCTCTGTGAACACTTCTTTGAATCTCTTGTTGAGTTCTTCACATACTTCCCGGTCATTTCCTGTTGTCTCTCCTCCTTCCTTCCTTAGCCTGATTACCTGGTCCTTGACTGTTGTTTTCCTCCTGATGTGGCTGTACAACAGTTTCGGATCAGATTTGGCTTTCGCTGCTATGTCATTTTCATATTGTCTTTGGGCCTCCCTTCTTATCTGTGCATATTCATTTCTGGCTCTACGACTGTTCTCCTTATTCTCCTGGGTCCTTTGCCTTCTATATTTCTTCCATTCCTAGCACACTTGGTTTTTGCCTCCCTGCACCTTTGGGTAAACCATGGGCTCATCCTGGCTTTTTCATTACTCCTGTTACCCTTGGGTACAAACCTCTCCTCAGCCTCCTTGCATTTTATTGCTACATATTCCATCATCTCATTAACTGGTTTCCCTGCCAGTTCTCTGTCCCACTGAACCCCGTTCAGGTAGTTCCTCATTCCTGTGTAGTCCCCTTTCTTGTAGTTTGGCTTCATTCGTCCTGGCCTTCCTGCTTCTCCCTCCACTTGTAGCTCTACTGTGTATTCGAAGCTTACAACCACATGGTCACTGGCCCCAAGGGGTCTTTCATATGTGATGTCCTCGATATCTGCACTACTGAAGGTGAATACTAAGTCCAGCCTTGCTGGTTCATCCTCTCCTCTCTCTCTTGTAGTGTCCCTTACGTGTTGGTACATGAAGTTCTCCAGTACCACCTCCATCATCTTAGCCCTCCAAGTATCTTGGCCCCCATGTGGGTCCAAGTTCTCCCAATCTATCTCCTTGTGGTTAAAGTCACCCATGATCAGGAGCTTTGCCCTGCATGCATGAGCTCTTCTGGCCACTCTAGCTAGTGTGTCAACCATCGCTCTATTGCTCTCGTCGTACTCTTGCCTTGGCCTCCTGCTGTTCTGTGGTGGGTTATACATCACTGCTATTACCACCTTGGGACCTCCAGAGTGAAGTGTTCCCACTATGTAATCACTTTCTTCTCCGCTATCTTCTCTCTCCAGCTCATCAAAATTCCAGCGATTTTTGATCAGCAACGCCACTCCTCCACCCCCCCTGTTCCTCTGTCTTTCCTCAGGATTTGGTATCCGTTGGAAAGATGGCATCTGTTATCATACCTGTAAGCTTGGTTTCTGTGAGAGCTATGATGTCCGGTGATGCTTCTTTGACTCTTTCTTGCCACTCCTCCACTTATTTGTTATTCCATCAGCGTTTGTGTACCATACCTTCAGTTTCCTTTCCAACACTGTGGTTTGGGGGGCCTGTGAGGGTGGGAGACCTGGTGGCATACTGTGGGGTTCTATAGCTTGGTGTTGGGTGGAGGCTGTGGGTATGGATTGTAGGGTGTGTTGGGATGGTGTGATAGGTTGTATGGTTCTGAGAGTAGTTGTGTGTGTGCTTGCCCTTGCTGTTCTGTCCTGCTCTGACAGACCTCTGCTGGTTCCCTCCTTGTCTCTTTTCCTAGCTCCTTTGTGTGTGTGTGTGTGTGTGTGTGTGTGTGTGTGTGTGTGTGTGTGTGTGTGTGTGTGTGTGTGTGTGTGTGTGTATAACGGAGTACTGTAAAAAATATTTATATAAAATAAGGCTCCATATATAATGTCATCTGCCATGTAGTATAAGGAAAGCGGATGTGTTTTATTCGTGTCAGTGAGTCAGTGGCCAGGACATAAGTGTCAGTGGCCAGGACATAAGTGTCAGTGAGTCAGTGGCCTGGACATAAGTGTCAGTGAGGCAGTGGCCAGGACATAAGTGTCAGTGAGTCAGTGGCCTGGACATAAGTGTCAGTGAGTCAGTGGCCAGGACATAAGTGTCAGTGAGGCAGTGGCCAGGACATAAGTGTCAGTGAGTCAGTGGCCTGGACATAAGTGTCAGTGAGTCAGTGGCCTGGACATAAGTGTCAGTGAGGCAGTGGCCAGGACATAAGTGTCAGTGAGGCAGTGGCCAGGACATAAGCATATGAGAGGTGTGTTTAGTTTAGTATCAGTCGGGTGGTGATGGGCTGAAGTCATCATGTTTGGGCGGTAGTTTGAGTAGGTAATTTTGGTAAGTTTTTTTGTATATACTATAGGTGTTTGTGTTAAGTTCTCTAATGTTTATTTGTAAAGCCCTAGTATGTAGGGGCCTGTGTTATGGAGAGTATTTAACGTTTCCACTGTAGGCTATGTAGCCTGCAGACGGGGGGGGGGGGTCACGGAGCCTCCCTGTTCATACATGTTCATTTATTTTGTTTAACTCATTAGTAGCAGTGTGCTAGTGAGTTATTGTGAAATGAAGTATGTGTTTTTTTTTTTTTTTTTTTTTGGGGGGGGGGAGTACATTGTAAGTTGTATGTAAGTTATTATTAATATATATAATTTTGTATAGGCGAGTTTTTGTCCTTCCTTCCTAATAATAATTAATATTGTTTAATATATGAGTACATGCTGGCTCTAGGTTCACTGTGCTTTCAGAGTAATTTTATAACACCTAGACAGTAGTGTGAGCAGCCTTGAGCAGACTTGAGCAGCCTTGAGCAGCCTTGAGCAGCCTTGAGCAGACTTGAGCAGCCTTGAGCAGACTTGAGCAGACTTGAGCAGACTTGAGCAGACTTGAGCAGCCTTGAGCAGACTTGAGCAGACTTGAGCAGACTTGAGCAGACTTGAGCAGACTTGAGCAGCCTTGAGCAGCCTTGAGCAGACTTGAGCAGCCTTGAGCAGACTTGAGCAGACTTGAGCAGCCTTGAGCAGACTTGAGCAGCCTTGAGCAGACTTGAGCAGACTTGAGCAGCCTTGAGCAGACTTGAGCAGCCTTGAGCAGACTTGAGCAGCCTTGAGCAGACTTGAGCAGCCTTGAGCAGCCTTGAGCAGACTTGAGCAGCCTTGAGCAGACTTGAGCAGACTTGAGCAGCTTTGAGCAGCCTTGAGCAGACTTGAGCAGCCTTGAGCAGCCTTGAGCAGCCTTGAGCAGCCTTGAGCAGACTTGAGCAGACTTGAGCAGCCTTGAGCAGCCTTGAGCAGACTTGAGCAGCCTTGAGCAGCCTTGAGCAGACTTGAGCAGACTTGAGCAGCCTTGAGCAGACTTGAGCAGCCTTGAGCAGCTTTGAGCAGCCTTGAGCAGCCTTGAGCAGACTTGAGCAGCCTTGAGCAGCCTTGAGCAGACTTGAGCAGCTTTGAGCAGCCTTGAGCAGCCTTGAGCAGCTTTGAGCAGCCTTGAGCAGCCTTGAGCAGCCTTGAGCAGCCTTGAGCAGCCTTGAGCAGACTTGAGCAGCCTTGAGCAGCCTTGAGCAGCCTTGAGCAGCCTTGAGCAACCTTGAGCAGCCTTGAGCAGCCTTGAGCAGCCTTGAGCAGCCTTGAGCAACCTTGAGCAGCCTTGAGCAGCCTTGAGCAGCCTTGAGCCGCCTTGAGCAGCTTTGAGCAGCCTTGAGCAACCTTGAGCAACCTTGATCAGCCTTGATCAGCCTTGAGCAGCCTTGAGCAGCCTTGAGCAGCCTTGAGCAACCTTGAGCAGCCTTGAGCAACCTTGAGCAGCCTTGAGCAGCCTTGAGCAGCCTTGAGCAGCCTTGAGCAGCCTTGAGCAGCCTTGAGCAGCTTTGAGCAGCCTTGAGCAACCTTGAGCAACCTTGAGCAGCCTTGAGCAGCCTTGAGCAGCCTTGAGCAGCCTTGAGCAGCCTTGAGCAGCCTTGAGCTGCCTTGAGCAGCCTTGAGCAGCCTTGAGCAGCCTTGAGCAGCCACGAACATATTTGTTAAGTTACGACATCAAAGTCGTAACACTGTGTGTGTGTGAGTATTACACATTAACTGTCCTCTGCCGAGACAGGAAGCTCCATAAACAAGGAAACCCATTCGCAATCATTTATTCAATAACGTTCTTTCCAGAATTCTGAAGCTATAACATTTCTGACGACCTCTAACGCTCATTCTGGGTTATTCGGCAAGAAGAGCATTGCTATTTAAGCCAAAATCACAAGTTTCACCTATTCGCCACGACATATACATATATATATATATATATATATATATATATATATATATATATATATATATATATATATATATATATATATATATATATATATATATATATATATATATATATATATATATATATATATATATATATATATATATATATATGTCGTGCCGAATAGGCAGAACTTGCGATCTTGGCTTAAATAGCAACGTTCATCTTGCCATATAGGACAAGCGAAAATTTGTGTATGCAATAATTTCGCCAAAATCATTCTGAGCCTAACGAAAAAAAATATATTTCTCTGTGTTTGTTTAGTATTAAATTATTGTAAACAAATCTAAAATATATTTAGTTAGGTTAGGCTAAAATAAATTGTTCTTGTTATAATAAGGTTAGGTAAGTTTTCTAAGATTCTTTTGGTGCAAAACTAAAAATTTTTACATTAACGTTAATGAAAAAAATATATCTTTAAACATATAAGAGAAAATTTCAGAAATGACCTAATTTTAAATGAGTTCTTGCTAATTGACCAGTTTTACATATTCGGCACGACATATATATATACATACATATATATATATATATATATATATATATATATATTATATATATAATATATATATATATATATATATATATATATATATATTATATATATATATATACATATATATATATATATATATATATATATATATATATATATTATATATATATATATATATATATATATATATATATATATATATATATATATATATATATATATATATATATATATGCAACGTAAGTGTCGCTTGTTTCAATACAGAGTGGCAGTACAGGTGAATATTATTATTTACGTGTTGTATAACTACATAAACAGTAGCTACGACATAGGTTATCGTGCAGCACACCTTGGTCGAGGTCGAGGTTCTGACCAGAGCTTTGGTAAGATGTGGAAGGAAGAAGGTTGGGCGGGGATGGAAATGGTAAAGGGTTGTGAGGGTGGTGAGGAGGTTGGGTTTTTAAAGGTAAGTGGCCTAACCGCTTTGGCGCAATTTAAATAAGTGTGTGTGTATGTTGTGTTATTCATGAAAAAGTTGGATTCATAAAACAGGTATACTTGCTGCCCGTCAACTGCACCAGCTGTATACCGCTGTACCAGCTGTATACCGCTGTACCAGCTGTATACCGGTGTGCCACTGAATTGGAAGGATGCCTACTGTTTGCAATTACTGTTTTTCTCTCGCGCAAGAGGTCGGTCGTAAGGCTGCAGCTGCAGGTGGCAGTTGCAGCTCGGTTGATGGAGGTTGGTTGCTCACCTGGAGTTGGTTGGCTAAGCAGTTTCTGAGGTGGTGTCCTGCTAGAACAGTGGTTCCCAACCTTCTCTTACTCCCGCTCCACTATCAAATTTTTGCTCTAGCCTCGCACCTCCTACAATTTAAACTTTGTTCAAGGATAAAGGATGTGTAATCATACTAAATTTTATCAAAAGAAGATATTTATTTCACTTTCTAATATAATATGTGAACAAAAATGAGACTTACAGAAAAGAAACATATCACAGAATGATATTTGAATACACCTTACAAAAATAATAACTCTTGCTTGAAATATATACAAAAAAGTCAAATCAAGAACTAACTTTCAAACCTTTAGAAAGGAATTTTATTTTTTTAATATGTAAAAAATCAAACATATGGACAAGAAAGGATGTCTCCGATTAACATCTGAATATACCATACAAAAAAATAGTTACTTTCTTTAAATATGTACTAGATAATAAAATCAAAAGGCTGACATCCAAAAAGTTTGCGAATCCATTTTAATTCAATGACTCTTTTGTTACTGTTTTTTGCTTGTGAGTTTTTCAAAACGGGGAACTGTTGGTGATAGCAACACGCATGTCTGCCTGTGCATTCAAACCATTTCTAGATTTTGTCTTAATTGACAAAAGAGTACTAAATACTGATTCACATAAGTAAGTTGTGGCAAATGGAATGAGCAGAGTTACTGCAGTTTGACAAAGTCTTGGAAACAGAACCAGAGTCGAGCACCAATACTCTTCCAAAGTTTTACTCTCAAATTGCATTTCAAGAGCACGATCTGAACGCAGATCTATAAGATCTTCTTTCAGCTCTCCATCATCTGACATTTTATCCAAATTGAAGGAGTAAGGATTCATAATCCATTCTTCAGATGATACCAGCTTCCCTACATCAAAATATCTATCAAATGACGCCGACAGCACTTCCAAATGAGTCACAATTTCTCCACAAACACTAGGAATCAAACTTGAAGATTCATTACCATCAGCTATTTCTTCAAGTGATGGAAAATTTGAAATATTTCCTCTTTTCACTCGTTGGCACCACAGATATAACTTATCTTTGAATGCATTTAGCTTTTCATAGCAATTCAGCATGTTTATATTTTTACCTTGAAGTGATAAACTCAGATCATTCATACGAGTGAATATGTCACTCAAATACGCTAAGATATGATTGAATTGTTGCAATTCCAACTCTTCAAGCAGATCACAACGACGTTCCTTCAGAAATACTTTGATTTCTTCTCGCAGTTCGAAGAAGCGTGTTAAAACTCTCCCACGGGAGAACCATCGGACTTCTGTGTGGAAAAGTAAAACTGTTGTTCACTTCCAAGATCTTCACAAAGTGACTTAAAAAGGCGGTGGTTTTGAGCACGACTCCTAATGCAGTTGATGGTCTTCACTGAAGTATCAAGGACTTTCTTCAATTTTGGAGGCAAGGTTTTTGATGCCAAAGCATGACGATGAAGGAAACAGTGAGTACCTTGCAAGCATGGAATCTCCTGTTTCATCAGTGCAAAAAGCCCAGATTTATTTCCCAGCATAGCTGGAGCGCCATCAGTACACACACATCCAATAATTTGGATATCCAATTCATATTTTGCAAAGAAGTCTTTCACAAACTGAAACATCTTTTGCTTTGGTGGTTGTTTTCAGTTCTTCACAGAAAAGAAAGTTCTCCTTTATGGCACCATCATGAACATACCTCACCAGTGCAATAAGTTGACTGCAATTAGAAACATCAGTAGTTTCGTCCAACTGAAGGGAGATTTTCAAGGGACTAGCCTTCATATGTGAGATAACTTGTTCCAAAATATCTAAACTCAAATCGTCAATTCGGCTTCGAATAAATTATTTGACAGTGGCACTAATTCAAGCTTCTTTCTTGCTTCATTTTCGAGAATAGTTGTAGCCATTTCTAATGCACATGGTTTGATAAGCTCTTCTGCAATAGTATGAGGTTTTTTAGACTTTGCTACTTTGTACGCCACTTGGTATGAAGTCATCAGCAGTGGTTTGTCAACATATATAAACCCTAATTTTGGAAGGGTTGCTCGAGAATCAAAACGGGCTCTTTTAGCTTGCAACGACTTAAAATCATGGCCCGCAACATTGTTGGTTGTTGAAGTGTTCTTGCAGCTTAGATGGCTTCAAATTAGCGTTGGAGAAAACAATTCCACAGATTATGCACTGAGGCTTTTGCAGATCATCAGTTTTTTTTTTTTTTTTTTTTTTTTTTGGAGAAGGGTTATGATGATAATCTGAAATAAAGAGATGAAAATGAAGATAATGGCAATTTTACTATGATTATTGAATATTAATAAGTAATAAATGAATCAATTTCCAGTTATTAAGATGGACGCTTCTATCACCCCCTGGAATGATGTCTCGCACCCCCAGGGGGTGCGAGCACCCCTGGTTGGGAACCCCTGCTCTATACTGAACTGGAAATTCTATATCCCATCTATTCCCGTGTTTCAAAACGTCCCCCCACTTCTGGGGTCCCATCTTCTGCAGCCTCCTCTGTGGTTACCTCTCCCATAGTCACTCCTGTATCTAATTCTTTTGCTGTCCTGGGCTCAGACGTCCCTACTTCAACGCCTCAGTCTGTTCTCGCTTCTTCGTGTTCTCCCTCACAAGCCTCAGTATCGACGAGATTTCGTACGACACCTCCTCCCAATCGTCCCTCTACTTCTCAGAAGTCAAAAAAAGGTCCTTTAACACCTCCTTCCCTTCTTCCACCTCCTCATTTTACCTTCCCTGTCTCTGTACCTGGTTCTTCCCCTCTCACTGGCTCTGTTACGAGTGTAGAGGTTCACCCTCCTCCTCGTACTGTACCTTCCTCCCCTGTTCCCTCCCAAGCTTCTTCCTCTTCTGCCACCTCCCAGGTTTCTGCCTCTTTTGTCCCCTTCCACGCTTCTTCTCCAGTTCCCTCCACCCTTTCGCCCTCCCCCCCACCTTGGTACAGTCCATTACAGTTCCAATCCTCCCCCTACCATCTCCAGTATTGTCTCCCATACGACGTCTCTGAATTCCGAAACACTTGAAACAATCTCTGAATATATTGCAGAGACCAAACCATCAATGGACACTGATCCACCCTCTGTTCCTTCTCTCTCCTCTCCTCCATCTGCGCAACTCCTTTCTTCACAGCGCATCGTTCCGTCGCTGTTTGAACGTTTTCCGCTGCCTCCGCATGTGGACTTTTCTAACCCCTCTAGTCCGTAGGAACCCTTATCTGCGGATTTCAGGTACCTTTATCATTGCCAATCATGGCCTATTTACAGTGGAATATATGCGGCCTCAGGGGTAATCGGGATGAGCTTCAGATGTTACTCTCCCAGTTTTTCCCTGTTGGTGTTTGCTTACAGGAACCAAAATTACACTCTGCTGTTATCTATCCCATCTCAGGCTATAATTTATTGTATTCTTCAGATCCTTTTCCTGATGGGACCTTTAATGAAAGTGCCCTTCTTCTACGCACTGATATTCCGTACCATCAGCTATTTGTTCATACTTCGCTGCATTACACAGCAGCCTGTATCCACTTGCATAGGTTGTATACACTTTGTTCTTTGTATCTCTCTCCTTCTCGGGCATTATCTATCCCGGATATTGCCTTTCTTGTTTCGTCATTACCGCAACTGCTTCTGTTACTTGGCGATTTTAATGCCCATCATTTCCTCTGGGGGGGTCTCACTGTGATTCCCGTGGCATTCAGTTAGAGGCTTTTCTTGCCACCCACACCCTCCATGTTTTAAATACAGGTACTCACACCCATTTTGATCCTTGGACTCATACTCTCTCTTGCATCGATCTTTCATTCTGCTCTTCCTCCACCGCATTAGACTTCACCTGGTCTGTTCTCCCGGATTTACATGACAGCAATCATTTCCCAATCATTCTTACTTCCCCTTCATATTCACCACCTCTTCGTATCCCACGCTGGCAATTTGATCGGGCAAATTGGGACCTTTACTCACAACTAACTGTTTTTAGTGAGGTTCCTTCTTCGTCCTCCATTGATGAGCTTTTACACCTCTTCTCGTCCTCCGTTTTAACCGCAGCTTCTCATTCTATACCCCATACTTCGGGCAGGCATTCTCAGAAATGCGTGCCTTGGTGGTCTCCTGCTTGTGCTCGTGCAGTATGTTTGAAACGCGCTGCATGGGGCAGATACCGGTACAATAGAACCGATGAGAGACTTCTTGATTTTAAGCAGAAGCGTGCGGTCGCTCGCCGTGTCATCCGTGACGCTAAACGCACTTGCTGGTGAGATTATGTCTCCACCATCACCTCTGCTTCCTCTATGAGTGCAGTCTGGAAAAAAGTACGAAAACTGAGTGGTAAATATTCTCCTGACCCGGTTCCTGTTCTGCGGGTTGCCGGTGTTGATATAGGAAACCCACTAGATGTTGCCAATGAAATTGGCAATCATCTGGTCCGTATTTCTCAGGGACTCCATCTATGCCCCTAGTTTCTTTCCTCAAAGTCTGCCAGAGAGTTAGCACCCTTGGACTTTTCTTCTCTCAGAGAAGAACAGTATAATGTGCCTTTTACACTTCAAGAACTGGAGGCAACACTCTCAGCTTGCCGATCATCTGCAGCTGGGCCCGACGACATTCATATTCGTATGCTTCAACATTTATATCAGTCAGCCCTTGCAGTCCTATTACGCCTTTTCAACCTTATTTGGTCACAAGGAGTTCTTCCACAGCTGTGGAAATCTGCCATTGTTCTCCCTTTCCGCAAATAAGGCACTACGGGACATAAAGCCTCCCACTATCGTCCCATTGCTCTTACCAGTGCAGTTTGCAAAGTGATGGAATGCCTGGTAAATAGACGTTTAGTGTGGTATTTAGAGACACACAACAGTCTCTCCACTCGTCAATATGGCTTTCGTAAGGGCCGATCTACCATAGACCCCTTACTACGCTTGGATACGTATGTTCGTAATGCCTTTGCGAGTAACCACTCAGTTATTGCCATATTTTTTGACCTTGAGAAGGCATATGACACAACTTGGAGGTATAATATTTTGGCCCAAGCCCACTCCTTAGGCCTCCGAGGCAATCTACCATCCTTCCTTAAGAACTTTTTACTGACAGCATTTCCGTGTTCGAGTTAATAATGTGCTCTCCCGGACTTTATCCAAGCTGAAGGTGTCCCCAGGATGTGTTCTGAGCACAAACATTTTTTCTCCTTGCTATAAATGAATGGGCCTCTGTTCTTCCATTAAATATTTGGTCATCACTCTATGTTGATGACTTCGCTATTGCCTGTGCAGGCGCTGACTGTCACCTCATTACAGTTTCTCTCCAGCATGCGGTCGACCGTGTTTCCAATTGGGCCCACCACACATGGGTTTAAATTTTCACAGCACCCAAAAATTTACCAAATTACTTTCACTAGACCCTTGTCATCTCCGATCATCCTTTGTACCTCTATGACTCCCGTATCCTTGAACGTTGATACAGTCAAGTTTCTGGGCCTCCTCTTTGACTGTAGGTTATCCTGGAAACCTCACATTACCTCTCTGAAGGCAACTTGTCACAGCCGGCTGAAGCTTCTTAAAACCCTTGCTCTTCTTTCATGGGGAGCTGATCGTCGAACTCTCCTTCGCCTACATTCCACCCTCATTTTATCGAAACTTGATTATGGTGACCAGATCTATTCAGCGGCCTCTCCTGCTACTCTCTCTAGCCTTAACCCCATTCATCACCAAGGATTACGTTTATGCCTTGGTGCTTTTCGCTCTTCCCCTGTTGAGAGCCTCTATGCAGAAGCGAACGTTCCATCCTTATCCGATCGCCGTGATGCCCATTGCCTTCGCTACTATGTACGCTCTCATAATCTCCGCAATCCTTCCATTTATAGAATGGTACACAAATAACCCGCACATAAAAGACATAAGCTTACGACGACGTTTCGGTCCGACTTGGACCATTGACAAAGTGACTTTGTCAATGGTCCAAGTCGGACCGAAACGTCGTCGTAAGCTTCTGTCTTTTATGTGCGGGTTATTTGTGTATCGTTCCAGTCACGGTATTGTGCCTTTTTGTTATTTATAGAATGGTCACTGATATTAGTAGACATTCTCTATTTGTTCTCCGCCCCTGTTTACTCCGTCCCTTCTCTCTTCGCCTACATTCGCTCTTGTCTTCTCTTCAATTACCACCTTTCTATGTTCATGTAGCATCTCACTTTTCCCTACCCCTCTGGGAAGTTCCAGCTGTTCGAGTCTGTTCTTTCTCTCTCCCTTGCTCGAAAGCCCAACTGCCTATGGTCGCTTCCCGCTCTTTTTCTTGACCACTTCCACTCTCATTCTCATGCCATTGCAGTGTACACAGATGGCTCTAAGTCTTCTGACGGCGTAGGATTCGTAGCAGTGTTTCCGGACAGCATCGTACGAGGGCATTTACTATCTTCGGCTAGTATTTTTACTGTTGAATTGTATGCCAATCTTGCAGCACTTATCCGTACTGTATCTATGCCTGTGTCATCATTTGTGGTTGTCTCAGACTCCCTCAGAGCTTTACAGGCTATACAGAAATTTGATACACCTCACCCCTTAGTCCTCCGTATCCAACTTTGGCTACGCCGCATCTTTACCAAGCATAAAGATATTGTTTTTTGTTGGGTCCCTGGTCATGTTGACGTACAGGGCAATGAACAGGCAGACACTGCTGCGCGGTCAGCAGTACATGACCTACCCGTTTCATATAGAGGTATTCCATTTACGGACTATTTTGCTGCAATAGCTACCCACCTTCACACCCGTTGGCAACAACGTTGGTCTACTCTGCTCGGTAACAAACTTCAATCTATTAAACCGAGTATAGGTTACTGGCCGTCTTCTTGTCACCAGTGTCGAGGCTGGGAGACTACTCTCTCCCGTCTTCGCATTGGCCATACTCGTCTTACTCATGGATATCTCATGGAGAGGTGCCCTGCTCCTCTCTGTGAGAATTGTCAGGCTCCATTATCAGTCAGCCACATTCTGTTGGACTGCCCACTTTATCAACGAGCACGCAAAATTTACCTCCATCGTCGTCTTCGCTCCGCTGCTCTCTCTTTACCTTCCCTTCTCGCTGATGGACCCACCTTTCATCTGGACTCTCTCATTGACTTTTTGATAACAACTGACTTCACAAACTCTGATGATACCTTCAGCCCTTTCTACCTCAATCTCTTACTTCCCTCCACCCCCGCACTATCCCCTGCCCCGCTGTTTTCTTTAACCTACTGATCGTCCCTCCTCCCTTCTGCCGCCCAATACCCTCGCTTCCTTCCCTACCCTGCAGCGCTGTATAGCCCTTGTGGCTTAGCGCTTCTTTTTGATTATAATAATAATGTATCCCATCTCCTTCCATACACGACCTCACTCCTACACTTTGTTTTATAACAATGCCCAGCTAAAGCCCGTATTCGCGCTTCCCCCTCCACCTCCCTCATAGCCCACGATATAATATAATCCACTACCAAATACATGACCGCCCTTCTCACACTATCACCCACTCCCTCTATATCCAAACTCAATGCTTTCAATACCATTCACCTACCTCCTCCAACCATATCCATATACCCATATATCCATATACCCTCACAAAAATACACCACATGATATACAGCCTCCACTTCCCCGCACAAACCACAACATGTGGACTGCACAACTCTCATCTGATACAAACATACTTTAGTGGGTAATATCCTATGTAAAAACCTATACATAGTTTCCCGCGCCCTTGACTTTAAACGTAACTTACGAAACGTACCCCAGATACTTGCCCAATTATATAAAGGAAAGAGACTCTTCCCCTCCATCACCCCGTTACCCCTCACAGTCCTCCCCAAAACTCGCACCAACACTTTTTCAGGTTTACTAACCCTCAATAAAAATCTCAACATACACATACACCCCTCCAATTCCCTACCCCCCCACCACTGCCGCACATCATCCATAACCTCACTCATCCTTACACCCCGATCCCCACCCAACCGTATATAACTATGTTTCACATATATGCTTTTCAGTCTACTACACAGTGGAATTAATCCTAATCCTCCCCTCCCCAATGATGTTGTCACGACTGTCTGCTTAAGCCAATGATTTCCATATCCCCAAATAAGACGCATTACCTTCTTTTGCACCAACCTCACATCATTCTTCATCAATGGATAAACCACTGCCACATGCCACAATTTAGGGTAAATGACTGTATTTATAACTATGACCCTCTGATGGATCGTCAGCCCACTCGTCTGTATTCCCCCCAATCTCCTTAATACTCCTTGCACAACCCTTACGGAGTTGGCCTCTAGCTTCTTGCTCTGTCCTTCTGTATAATACTCCACATACTTTAATTTGACCTACTGCCTGCCAACCATACTTTTGTCCCAAGTTCCCTCCTACCCATGAACCAACCTCTAAAAATTTAGACTTAACTCCATTAAGATGCATACCTGTTGCCCCACTAAATATCTCAACGATTCGACCTACATTCCTTAATCCCTCCTCTCCCCCAACTAAAACCGTCGTATCGTCAACATACCCAACTATACCAGGAGCACCCCGCTGCCGTACCCCCCTTCATCTACCCCAACATTAATCATCCTATATAAAGGATCTTGTAGACATGCAAATAGGATCTGAGACATGGGGCATCCCTGTCTCAGTCCCCTACCCATACTAACTACCTTCCCCATACATCCATTGATTTACACCTGTAGTACTGTGCCTTTGTATAATGTTTCCGCCCATCGGACAATTTCCTCACCTAAACTCATACGCCTCATTATCATCCATAACATTTCTTACTCTACACAATCATAAGCCGCCTTCCAATCCAAAGCAAGTACCCCCCCTCCGCTCGTTCTACAAATCATCTATAAAATCCTTAATCCTCCCATGTTCACTAACATTGACCTCCCTGGCACACCCATTTGCCCCCTTTTCTTAACCCTCCCAATAACACTACGTAACCTATTACTTAAAACCCTTGCAAACAATTTGTAATCGCCGCACATTAAAGATAAACCTTTATAATCCAGGATGCTATTCTGCACTTCCCCCTTCGGAATCATGACAACGACCCCTGTTTGTTGCGTCATACCCATGCATCCCTTTACCTACATTTCATTTAACAAACGCACCAAGCATTCCTTCAAGACCTCCCAGTTACTTAAATAAAAATAATTTGGAATGTCATCAATCCCTGGCGTCTTCCTTACACTCATCCCTTGTAACACCTTCAAAACCTCATCTTCACTTATGGGCCCCTCTATCTCCACCCTGTCTTCTGCTTCCAGGATACGTGATATCCCTTCCTCCATAATATGCAAGTCCCCCATCTTCCTATTACCCCTTCTCATATATCTCAAACCATTCATCCGCAAAACCACTCATGCCTTCAGTAGTTACTAACCTCTGTCCCACCGTGTACCCACCCACGTTCTGATGTACCTCTAATTTTAACATATTCATTATATTTTGCCGGATCTTTAATCGCCGCAGAACGCAAGCTGATGGCTTATCACCCCATAAAACATCTTCCAACCCACCCCTTAATCTTTCACCATCAAACCGTGCATTCTTCATCTCCAGCAGTTGCGTCTTTATACCCTCGATCTCTGAAACTGGATATATTCCACGACAACCTTCATAACACTGTTTTAATTGCCCTTCCAAATACCTCTGTAATCCATATTTCCATTGTCCGACCTCCCTTCCTTTCCTCACATAAAAACTATAGATCCCCGGTTTAGCACTTTGGGCTCCCCCAACGTAATATATCATCTCCCAGCTTTCCTTTATTCATTCATTTTTCCACCATCCACAAAACTAAGTCCACCCTCAATATCCTCTAACAACTCACATTTAGTTTCCAGTAACTCATAAAACGTTTTCGGCAACTCACCCCAGTCCACGTCCACAACCACTCCTCTATGATCTAAAATACAAAAATTTACAGTTTCCATTTTTATTAACTTGTATCCCAGGAGATGCATAAATGCGGTCCAAGCGTGCGGCATAACCTTTTTTTCACATAAGTTGCTCCACCACCCACCCCTCTCCACTAACTCCAGTCACTAATCCGACTCCCCCTAATACATCCCGTAGGACCCCAACACACACCCAGCTCCCCGCGGCTCCACATCCTTTCTACGTATCACACTATTCCAATCCCCTCCAAATAATGTATAAACAGTAATCCCTCATATGTTAAATTTAGTGAGTCCCAAACAAAACCCTCTTTAACACGCCTATTGCTGTCCCCGGCATGTATACACACACAAAACACACTCATACCCCACCCCTGTCCCATCCACCCTCACTTCTCTCATCTCCCCCTTTTTCCCAGTGCAACAATTGAAAAGAACTGGCCTCAGTTATTAATACCGCAGCACCTCCCTTAAGCTTCCCAGTACATCCAGCAAAAAAAACCTTGTACTCATCATCAACATATCTCTTCCATACTTTAAAATTATGCTCTTGTAAAAATATAAATCTGTATTCCGCGTCTCTTTAAAAAAAGTCACTAAAGATCCTGCGCTTTGCATCGGCCCTTAGGCCATTTACATTTAACGTTAGGTACTTAAAAATGTTTTTGGGCGGCTTACCAATCGATTGATGTCCATACGGCCCTTTACGTTTTTGCACAGTAAGCTTTTCACATTGCCCTTTCCTTGCCTCACCTTTCCCCTGCCCCTTACCCCCTGATACTTTTTTTGGGACATCCACTGAGTGTTTCTTACCAGATCTTTGTGCAGGTGTCAAAACTCATCACTCAGAAGCACCTGCCTCTCCCTTTCGTGATGCCTCAACTAGTCATGCCCTCATCTGCACTTTCAACTTTATGCACTTCAACCACAGCCTCACAAATCCTCTGTGGTTGCCCGTCCCCCCCACCCACATTGCACTCCTCTTGAATTCCACCCTTATCTGCAGATGTCCCATCCGACACCATACGTAGTTTTTCCATCCCTATTCTAAACCTCCAAGAATCCCTGCATAACAGTTCTATTGCAGCTGAAACTTCACTACCCAATTCACCTTGTCTAAACCTCATCCTCTATACGCATGGTCTCAATCACCTGAAGGCCTCCGGTAATGTTAAAACATTCCACCGGACTGTCCTCAACGATTTCACTCCATGCCCTGTGGGCCCGAGGATGCTCCCGTGTTGACTGGGTCGTCACCTCTCTCTCCTTCTCCACTCCTTTCCCTTCTCCATGTGTCTCAGGTGACGATCGTCGAGACACACGCAGCCATATGATCATACGCTCCACACAGTCTGCATGTTCTTCCTGCCCTGCATATGTGACATATTACCTGAGTTCTAAAGTCAATCAATGTCACATATGATGGTATAGTTTGCGCAAGGACATCTTAAGGGTAAAGGATCCCTCACGCAGTCCAGCATACATTCCCTCAGACCACCTTCCAACTGTTGCTTGATGTATAACACCAAACTCTTCGAAAGTTGCTTTTATGTCTTCCTCCATCGGCCTAAAATGGACTTCCGTATCTTTACCCAAGTATAATACTTGGATACGTCCCTCATACGTACTTCTAAACCAGGGTTAACCCGCATACACACATCCTGGTACTTTTCCACCATCTTGTCATATACAGCAGCCGCACGAATTTCACAAAAGATTCTTGTAGCCCCATTCAAAGAAATTCCATACGAATCGTCGTTGTTGATGCAGTGGGTTTCTCTTAAGATGGGCAGGCAGCATAACTGACGCATTGGTGTTATAAACTGCGCCTTTCAACACCTCAATACACACAGTGTTTATCATCCTCCTGGTAGCCTGCGCCATCTTGCAAAATTCACTCAGTGCTACCAACTGTAGCGAGTGCAGAAGCCAAAGTCCGTCCTCCACCAATGTTATTTGACGAATGCAGGAGCAAAAGCGAAGCACAACCTCTCGGCCCGAAAGCGAAGAGGTCAATGGAACAGTTAATTAGACAAGACTTGAGTCTATGCTAGAGTTATGTTGGAACAGCTTCAGACAACACATCTAAACCAGACGTCAGTTTGTGACACCTCTCCCAGATACCAATTGACTCAACTACCCTATAGTAGTTAGGACAGTAATTCCCGAGTTAAATAAAAACTCACATCCTACCTATATACATAGCAAAAATTATAGTGACGGATAATAGTATAAAGCACGATAGCATTATTTTAGCTAATAATAATGTTATCGGCAATATAGTATTAAATGAATAGGAAAAAATATACATTGATCACAAATATTGCTTGAGTCTCCTGGACAGGGACACAACAGTCTTCGACGGAGATACTTGCAGCAGCAGAGGCCCTAATTTCGGAAAAATCACATGGTTTCCCGGCGTTCCAACGAGGATGTCCCGTTAAATGGACATACCAAACCAAGTATTTTTAGCGGTGAGTTCTTTCCCCATCAGGCGAGACTAATTTAGCTTTTTCTCACCTCGTGTACAGTAAGGGAGGTGGTCGATCACCTCCAGAGGCGTCATCTTGTTACTGTGTCTGTGGTGTGTAGGATGGCAGTTCACCTACCACACCAAGCTCAAATTCCAGACCATACCCCCGGCCGGGATTGAACCCGCGGTCATAGAGTCTCAAAACTCCAGCCCATTTGTGGTCACAGTGGTGCCTGTGCTAACCTTCCTATGGTGTAGAAATATACCTAGTTGGATGAATCTTATTGTGGCTAGCTGGTCTAGTGGCTAACGCGACGGGCTGGAGTTTTGAGACTCTATGACCGCGGGTTCAATCCCGGCCGGGGGTATGGTTTGTTTGCAATCGTGTCATTACGATTTCTTGACTCAAATTCCAGCATATTATTATAGGTCCATTGTGTCCGTGTTATCCTAAACAGCACATCGACAGCAAGAGGTCAGCTCAAGTGCCAGCAAATTATTATGAGCCCATCACGTTCGTTTCAGCCCAAACGGCCTGACGAGACGAAGAGGCCAGTTCAAATGCTAACACATTACTATGGGCACATAGTCACCAGGGAAAAAGTGGTGTGCGCCGTTTCTCTTAGATGGCAATGACACCATGAGACTATGGTGTGTTTTCGACGGAGATGCCTGCGGCAGAGGGGTTAATACGAAGTGTAATAAGTCACTTCATGTGACTTTTTTTCGGGTTATCCTGGGTAATTTACACATATTAAGTTCGCAAAAATCACATGGTCACACGGTGTTTCACCGAGGATGGCCTGCTGAATGGACACACCAAAACCAATGCTTTTAGCGCTGATTTGCTTTATCAGGCGAAACGTGTGCAGCTTTCTCTCACCGCCTGTATAGTGAGGGAGGCGGTCGATCACCTCCACAGATGGCATCTTCTTACTGGTGATAAATTAGACACATGTTCAACACTTGGCTATCTTTACTGAGGAAACGTTTCGCCACACAGTGGCTTCATAAGTCCATACAAAGGAGAACATTGAAGACCAGGAGGAGTTTGAGGTAATCAGTCCCTCAGCCTTGAGTCGATGTGGTCAGTCCATCAATCCTGGAAAGAATACAGCATATGTGCGTAGAAGTAGTTTATATACCTCAAACTCCTCCTGTTCTTCAATGTTCTCCTTTGTATGGACTGATGAAGTCAATCTGTGGCGAAACGTTTCCTCAATAAAGATACCCAAGTGTTGCAAAATGTGTCTAATTTAAACAACTTGTCGGTTCTGTGAACCATTTGTCTACATACAATTGTTTTTTAGTGTTTTGTCAGGTGTGGGGTTTTGTAGGACGGCAGCTCACCCCACCTCACCAACCTCAAGTGACACCAAATTATCATGGACTCATTGTGTTTCTTTCAACACTAACAGCACCATGGAATTAAATGGTATAAAATACCGACACAATGGAAGTATAAACATTTAAGCAGTATAATGTAATCCTTTATTGACAACGTTTAGAGTGTTGGGCTTGTGCGTCAATCTTCATCGTGTGTTGACGTCTCTCTCTCGCCTGAGTATCAGTGATAAATTTCCCCAGTTCTCTCTGGGACGCTTGTCCTCATCTATTATGACCACCGGGCGCTCTATAGGAGGGGCACCTGGTCATCTATTATGCCCACCGGGCAATCTACAGAAGGGGCACTTGGTCACAGGCTCACTTTTAGCCAGCTTAATTTTTTCCGCTCTGCCAAAAAAAAAAAATTATCGGTCGTTAGTGGGAAGCCGGTTACTGTACTCAGGTCGGGTGTGGGCGTCACTTTATGCTGGTTATTGTACTCAGGTGGGAGTGTGGGCGTCCCTCTCTGCTGGTCACTGTACTCAGGTGGGAGTGTGGGCGTCCCTCTCTGCTGGTTACTGTACTCAGGTGGGAGTGTGGGCGTCCCTCTCTGCTGATTACTCTACTCAGGTGGGAGTGTGAGCGTCCCTCTCTGCTAGTTACTGTACTCAGGTGGGAGTGTGGGGGTCACTCTCTGCTGGTCACTGTACTCAGGTGAGGGTATGGGCGTCCCTCTCTGCTGGTGACAGTACTCAGGTCGAGTGTGAGCGTCCCTCTCTGCTGGTTATTGCACTCAGGTCGGCTGTGGGCGTCCCTCTCTGCTGGTTACCGCACTCAGGTGGGGTGTGGGCGTCCCTCTGTGCTGGTTACTGTACTCAGGTCGGGTGTGAGCGTCCCTCTCTGCTGGTTACTGTTCTCAGGAGTCGGGTGTGGGCGTCCCTTTCTGCAGGTTACTGTACTCAAGTGGGGATGTGGGCGTCCCTCTATGCTGGTTACTGTATTCAGGTCGGATGTGGGCGTCCCTCTCTGCTGGATACTGTACTCAGGCCGGGCGTGGGCGGCCTTCTCTTCTGGTTACTGTACTCGGGTGGGAGTGTGGACGTCCCTCTGTATTGGTTACTGTAATCAGGTGGAGTGTGGGCGTCCCTCTCTGCTGATTACTGTACACAGGTGGTGGTGTGGGCGTCCCTCTCTGCTGGTTACTGTAGTCAAATAGGGTGTGGACGTACCTCTCTGCAAGTTACTGTTCTCACGTGAGGGCGTCCCTCTCTGCTGGTTACTGTACTCAGGTGGGGCTGTGGGCGTCCATCTCTGCTGGTTACTGTACTCACGTACAGTGATCGAGTCAAAGCTCCTGGCCCCGCCTCTTCACTGGTCGCTAGTAGGCCACTCTCCCTGAACCGTGAGCTTTAAACATACCTCTGCTTAAAACTATGCATTTGGGGCCTGCCTCCAATACATCGCCTCCCAAACTATTCCACTTCCCGACTTTCTCTGTGGCTGAAGAAATACTTCCTAACATTCGTGTGATTAATCTGTGTCCTCAACTTCCAACTGTGTCATCTTGTTGCTGTATCCTACCTCTGGAACATCCTGTCTTTGTCCACCTTGCCAATTTCTCTCAGTATTTTGTATGTCGTTATCATGTCCCCCTTATCTCTACTGTCCTCTAGTGTCCCTCAGGTTGATTTCCCTTAACCTCTCCTCGTAATACATACCTCTTAGCTCTGGACTATCTTGTTGCAAACCTTTGCACTTTCTCTAGTTTCTTTATGTGCTTTGCTAGGTGTGGGTTCCAAACTGGTGACGCATACTCCAATATGGGCCTAACGTACACGGTGTACAGGGTCCTGAACGATTCCTTATTAAAAAGTCGGAATGCTGTTCTGAGGTTTGCTAGCCCCCATATGTGCAGCAGTTATTTGGTTGATGTGCGCTTCGGGAAAGATGTGCTGGTTATATCACCCCCCAAGATCTTTTCCTTGAGTGGGGTTTTTGTAGTCTCTTGCCCCTAGACTGTACTCCGTCTGCGGTCTTCTTTGCCCTTCCCCAATCTTCATGACTTTGCACTTGGTGGATTGAGCTCCAGGAGCCAGTTGCTGGCCCAGGTCTGAAAGCCTGTCCAGATCCTTTGTAGTTCCTGCCTGGTCTCGATCGAATAAATTTCCCTTCTCATCAACTTCACGTCATCTGCAAAGAGGGACACTTCAGAGTCTTTTCCTTCCGTCATGTCTTTCACAAATACCAAAACAGCACTGGACCTAGGATGACCCTGTGGGACCCCGGGTTACAGGTGCACACTCTGACACCTCGCCACGTACCATTACTCGCTGCTGTCTTCCTGAAAAGTATTCCCTGATCCATTACAGTGCCTTCCTGTTATCCCTGCTTGGTCCTCCGTTTTTGCACTAATCTCTTGAGTGGTACTGTGTCAACGCCTTCTTGCAGTCCAAAAAAATGCAATCCACCCACCCCTCTCTCTTTTGTCTTACTGCTGTCACCATGTCATAGAACCCCAGTAGGTTTGTGACACAGGATTTCCCGTCTCTGAAACCATGTTGACTGCTGTTGATGAGATCGCCCTTTCTGGGTTTTTCCCACCACTCTTCTCCTGATAATCTTCTGCATGATTTTGCATACTATACTTTGTCAGTGACACTGGTCTGTAGTTTAATGCTTCATGTCTGTCTCCTTTTTAAAGATTGGGACTACATTTGCTGTCTTCCATGCCTCAGGCAATCTCCCTGTTTCGATAGATGTATTGAATATTGTGTGTGTATGTGTGTGTGTGTATGTGTGTGTGTGTATGTGTGTGTGTATGTGTGTGTGTGTATGTGTGTGTGTGTGTACTCACCTATTTGTGGTTGCAGGGGTCGAGTCTTAGCTCCTGGCCCCGCCTCTTCAAACCCGGGTTTCTACTGGGCCCTCTCTTCCCGCTCCATGAGCTTTATCAAACTGTGTATGGTTCTTGCCTCCACTACGTCGTTTTCTAGGCTATTCCACTGCCTTACAACTCTATGACTGAAGAAATACTTCCTACTATCTCCTCTGACTCATTTGTGTCTTCAACTTCCAATTGTGGCCTCTTTTTTCTGTGTCCCCTCCCTGGAAATTTCCCGTCTTTGTCCACCTTGTCTATTCCACGCAGTATTTTATATGTCCCTTATCATGTCTCCCCTGACCCTCCTGTCCTCCCGTGTCGTCAGGCCCATTTCCCTTAATCTTTCCTTCATAGGACATTCCCCTTAGCTCTGGAACTACCTTGTCGCAAACCTTTGTACTTTCTCTAAGTTTTTGACGTGCTTTATCAAGTGCGGGTTCCCAAAAAGGTGCTGCATACTCCAGTATGGGCCTGACATACACGGTGTACAGTGTCTTGAATGATTCCTTACTAAGG
Source organism: Cherax quadricarinatus (assembly GCF_026875155.1). NCBI lineage: Eukaryota > Metazoa > Arthropoda > Malacostraca > Decapoda > Parastacidae > Cherax > Cherax quadricarinatus. The sequence goes on along the minus strand of NC_069477.1, from coordinate 29,336,179 downwards.
TATCGGAATGCTGTTCTCAGGTTTTCCAGGCGCCCATATGCTGCAGCAGTTATCTGATTGATGTGCTTCCGAGACATGCTCGGTGTTATACCACCCCAAATCTTTCTCCTTGAGTGAGGTTTGCAGTCTTTGGCCCCCTAGCCTATACTCTGTCTGTTATCTTCTGTGCCCTTCCCCTATCTTCATGACTTTGCATTTGGCAGGATAAATTCGAGAAGCCATTTGCTGGACCAGGGGTCCAGTCTGTCCAGGTCTTTTTGAAGTCCTGCCTGGTCCCCATCAGATTTAATTCCTCATTAACTTCACATCATCTGCAAACAGGGACACTTCTGAGTCTAACCCTTCCATCATGTCGTTCCTTTATACCAAAAATAGTACTGGTCCTTTTAGGACCGACCCCTGTGGACCCCGCTCGTCACAGGTGCCCACTGTATACATCATTACGTACCATGACTCGTTGTTTGCCCCTGTTCAGGTATTCTCTGATCCATTTGCAGTGCCCTTCCTGTTAAAATGCGCTGATGCTCTAGCTTCTGCACTAATTCTTGTGAGGAACTGTGTCAAAGGCCTTCTTGCAGTCCAAGAATGAATAAAACCCCCTCTCTCCTCTGTTTACTTTGTTATTTTATCAAAAATCCGGGAAGTTTGTGACACAAGATTTGCCTTCTGTAAAATCCGTGCTGGTTGGCATTTATCCTTGTTCGTTCCAGGTGTCCACCACTCTCTCCTGTAATCTCTTCCATAATTTTGCATACTTTTTACACGCAATGACACAGGTCTATAGTTTGTGCTTTTTTTGGGTCTACTTTTTAAAATGGGAACTCATTTGCCGTTTCCATACCTCAGTAGTTGCCCTTTTACCGGGACGGTTGAAGATTGTGGTGATTGGCACGCACAACATATCTGTCCCTCTCAAAGGACCCCCCACGGGAGATGTTGTCGGTTCCATTGCCTTGAGTATCGATGTCCCTTAGAAGTTTCTTCACCTCCCCCTCATCTGTATGTATGTCGGTCCACATTGTTGGTGTATTCCTTTGCTGGTGTCCCATTGGTCTGTCCCCCCAGAGTCCTTCCTGTCTCTACTGTAATACTTCCTTTAAATCTCGTGTTGAGCTCCTCACATCCCTCTTGATCGTTTCTTGTGAGATTCTCCACACCTTCTTTCCTCAGCCTTATCCACTGGACCTTGACTGTTTCTTCCTCCTCATGTGGCGTTTACAGAAGTTTCGGGTCAGATTTGACTTTCGATGCTATGTCGTTTTCATACTGTCGCCTGGGCTCACCTCCTTATGCGGTGCATACTCGTGTTCTTCTGGCTCTTCTACTAATCCCTTGTTTTCCTGGGTCCTAAGCCTCCTGTACCTTTCCATTCTCTGTTGACTTAGTTTTTGCCTCCCTACTACACCTCGTGTATACCAAGGACTCGTTTTGGTCTTCCTATTATTTCTGTTTCCCCCCTTGGGAAACAAAACTTTCCTCTAGCCTCCTTGCACTTTGCTGCCAGCATTTTCCATCATCTCGTTTACTGATTTCCCTACCATTTCTTTGTCGCCACTGAACCTCCTGCAGAAGTTTCTCATACTGTGAAAGTCCCCCTTTTTAATTTGGCTGTCCCCTTCAGTTCCTGTTACTACCTTCTCCACTTTTAACTCTACTATATAGTCAAAACTCAGAAACCACGTGATCGCTAGCTCCCAAGGGGCCTCTCGTAAGTGATGTCCACTCAATGTCTGAATCTGCACAGGGTGAACACAAATCAGTTTTGCTGTTCATCCCCCCCCTCTCTTTTGGTTGGTCCCGACATGTTATGCATGGGGTTTTAAAAGTCCCCACTCCATCATCTTGGCTCTCCATTTTTTGGGGACCCCCATGTGGCTCCATTTTTCCAGTCGATCCCCCTGGGTTAAAATCGCCCTTACCCTAACTTTGCTTGCTCGAGTGAGCTCTTCTTGCCCCTCAGCCAGTGGTCTACCCTCCCCTGTTTTTTTCTTCTACTCCCCTCTTGGCCCCTGCAGTTCGTGGTGGGTTATAATCACCCCAAAGACTACTTTATGTTCCCCGCCGAATTGTACCTCAATGTATCTCTTTCCCAATCATGTCCATGCCTTCCATTTCCTCAAATCCCCTGGGTTTTATGACAGTGCAACCCCTCCCCCCCTCTACTCCTTTTATCTTTCCCCGGTCATATCCGTTGGGGAAAATTGGTCTGTTATTTTCTCAGTGAGTTTTGTTTCTGTGACTGCTATGATTCTGGGGATTTTTCACTGATTCTTCGTTTTTCCACTCCCAGTTTATTCTTTAGTCCCTCCGCTTTGGTGTACCAAACCTTTCTGTTTCTTTTCTATCATTGTGGTCATGCAAGAATATTGGGGTTGGGGAGCGAGAGCTGTGTGTGTGTGTGTATTCTGTGTTTGGTGTATGTGGAGTGTGTGTATGTGTGTGTGTGTAATGTGTGTGTGGGTATGTGTGTGTGTGTGTGGTTGTATGTGTGTTTGTGTAATGTGTGTGGTGTTATGTGTGTATGTTGTGTGTGTATGTGGTGTGTTGTAATGTGGTATGTTATGTGTGTGTGTGTATGTTGTGTGCATGTGTGTGTGTGTGTGTGGTGGTTGTGTGTTGTGTATGTGTGTGAGTATGTTGTGTGTGTGTATGTGTTGTGTTTGTGTGGTGTGTGTGTAAGTGTGTGTTTGTACGTGTGTGTGTGTTATGTGTGTGTGTTGTGTGTGGTATGTGTGTGTGTGTGTATGAGGGGTGTGTGTGTGTGTTTGTGTGTGTGTGTTGTTATTGTGAGTGGTGTGGTATGTTGTGTGTGTTTGTGTGGTGGTGTGTATGTGTGTGTGTGTGTGTGTGTTATATGTGTGTGTGTAAATGTTGGTGTGTGATGTGTGTGTGTGTATTGTGTGTGTGATGTGTGTGGTGTCTGTGTGTGTGTGTATGTGTGTGTGTGTATGTATGTGTGTGTATGTGTGTGGTGATGTGTTGTGGTGTATTGTGTGTGTGGATGTATGGGGTGGTATGTTGTGTGTGTAAGTGTGTGTGTGTATGTGTGTGTGTGTATGTATGTGTGTGCCCCCACTTCTAAGTATTCATACTAAAACTTACCAATAGTAATCATGGCAGTTATCAATTCTACTGATAAAATACAGAAAGTAACTTGGTTGTAATATTTAGCTTTTCTCAGATTCCAGGAGTGTCTGACGTTATCCCTCGCTAGACTGCCCCTCGCTAGACGGGTGCCCTGCCCCCTCGCTAAGACTGCCCCTCGCTAGACTGCCCCTCGCTAGACTGCCCCTCGCTAGACTGCCACTCGCTAGACTGTCCCTCGCTAGACTGCCCCTCGCTAGACTGCCCCTCGCTAGACTGCCCCTCGCTAAGACTGCCCCTCGCCTAGACTGCCCCTTCCCAGGACTGCCCCTCGCCTAGAACGCCTCTCCCTAGACTGCCCTCCTAGAAACTGCCCCTCGCTAGACTGCCCTCCCTAGACTGCCCCTCGCTAGACGCCTCGCTAGACGGCCCCTCGCTAGACTGCCCCTCTCGCTAGCTGCCTCTCCCTATACCGCCCCTCGCTAACAGCCCCCTCGCTAGACTGCCTCTGCCCTAACTGCCCCATCGCTAGACTGCCCCTCGCAAGACTCCCTCGCTAGACTGCCCCTCGCTAAGCGCCTCTTCCTAGACTGCCCCTCGCTAGACTGCCCCTCGTAGACTGGCCCCTCCTAACTGGCCCCTACGCAAACTGCCCCTCCCTAGACCTGCCCCTCCCTACACTGCCCCTCGCCTAGAACTTGCCTCTCCTAACTGCCCCTGCAGACTCCCCTCCCAGACTGCCCCTCGCTAGACTGCCCCTCGCTCGACTGCCCCTCGTTAGACTGCATTTCGCTAGGCTGCCCCTCGCCAGACTGCTTCTCGCTAGACTGCCTCACGATAGACTATCCCTCAATAGACTGCCCCTCCCTAGACTGATCCTCGCTAGACTGCCCCCCGCTAGTCTGCCGCTCATTAGACTTCCCCTCGATAGACTGCTCCTCGATAGACTGCCCATAGCTAGACTGCAGCTCGCTAGACTTTCCTTCGCTAGACTGTCCCTCTACAGACTGCCCCTCGATAGACTGCCCCTCGTTAGACTGCCCTGCCCTAGACTGCCCCTCGCTAGGCTGCCCCTCGCTAGACTTCGTCTCGCTAGACTGCCCCTCACTAGACTGCCCCTCGCTAGACTGCACCTCGCTAGACTGCTCCTCGCTGGACTGCCCATCACTAGACTGCCCCTCGCTAGACTGCCCTTCACTAGACTGCCTCTCCATAGACTGCCCATCACTAGACTGCCCCTCACTAGACTGCACCTCGATAGACTGATCCTCGCAATGCTGCCCCTCGCTATACTGCCCCTCGCTAGACTGCCACTCGCTAGACCCCCCATCGGTAGACTGCCCCTCGCTAGACTCCGCCTCGCTTGACTGCCCTTCACTAGACTGCCCCTCGCTAGGCTGCCCCTTGCTAGGCTGCCCTTCGAAACGCTGCCCCTCACTAGACTGTCCCTAGCTAGGCTGCGGCTCGCTAGACTGCCCCTCGCTAGAATGCTCCTAGCTAGACTGCCCCTCGCTAGACTGCCCCTCGCAAGACTTCCACTAGCTAGACTGCCCCCCGCTAGGCTGCCCCTCAAAAGACTGCCCCTAGCTAAACTGCCACTCGCTAGACTGCCCCTCACTAGACTGCACCTCTCTAGACTGTCCCCCGCAAGGCTGCCCTTCGCTAAACTGCTTCTCGAGAGACTGCCCCTTACTAGAATGCCCCTCGCAAGATTACCCCTCGCTAGACTGCCCCTCGCTAGACTGTCCCTAACTAGACTGCCCCTCACTATAGTGCCCCTAGCTAGACTGCCTCTCGCTAGACTGCCACTCAAAAGACTGCGCCTCCCTAAACAGCCCCTCGCTAGACTGCCCCTCGCTAGACTATCCCTCGCAAGACAGCCCCTCGCCAGACTTCCCCTCGCTAGGCTGCCTTTCGCTAGACTGCCCCTCGCTAGGCTGCCCCTCGCTAGACTGCTCCTTACTAGACTGCCTCTCGCTAGACTGCCCCTAGCTTCGCTGCCCCTCGCTAGACTGCACCTCGCTAGAATGCCCATCGCTAGAGTGCCCCTCGCAAGACTGCCCCTCGCTAGACTGCTCCTCGGTAGCCTGCCCCTCGCTAGACTGCCCCACTCTAGACTGCCCCTCGCTAGACTGACCCACGCTAGGCTGCCTTTTCGCTCAAACTGCCCTCCACTAGACTGCCCATCGCTAGATGCCACTCGCTAGACGCCCCACGCTAGACCTGCCCTCGCTATGATCTGCCCATCCTAGATCTGCCGCCTCGCTAGACTGACCCCTCGCTAGAACTGCCCCTCACTAACTGGGCCCCTCGCTTGACATCCCCTAACTAGACTGATTTCTCGATAGACTGCCCTCGCTAGACTGTCCCAACGCTATGAACTGACTGCCTTTCGCTCAACTTCCGATCCCCCTCACTAACTGCCCACTCGCTAGACAGTTTCATCACGCTAGACTCCCTTTCGCTCAACTATCTGCCCCTCACTAGACTGATCATTCGCTAGCCTGCCACTCGCTAGACTGCCCCCTCGCTTAGACTGCCCTACCGCTTAGACCTGCCTAATCGCTAGACTGCACTCGCTAGACTGCCCTCGCAGACTGCCCCTCGCTAGACTGCCTCTCCGCTAAGACTGCCCCTAGCTAGACTGATTCTCGAACCGACTGCCCCTCGCTAGACAGCCTCTCTCGCTATAACTGCCCCTCGGAGACTGGCCCCTCACAGACTGCCCTCGCTAGACATCCCCTAACGACTTTTCGCTTAAACTGCCCCCCCTAGACTTCCCCTCGCTTGACTGCCTGGCCCCTCGCTAGACTGCCCCTCGCTCGACTGCCCCTCGTTAGACTGCCGTTCGCTAGGCTGCCCCTCGCTAGACTGCTTCTCGCTAGACTGCCTCTCGATAGACTGCCCCTCAATAGACTGCCCCTCCCTAGACTGATCCTCGCTAGACTGCCCACCGCTAGTCTGCCGCTCATTACACTTCCCCTCGATAGACTGCCCCTCGCTAGACTGCCCATTGCTTGGTTACCCCTCGCTAGGCTGCCCCTCGATAGACTGCCCCTAGCTAGACTGCCCCTCGCTAGACTTTCCTTCGCTAGACTGTCCCTCTATAGACTGCCCCTCGATAGACTGCCCCTCGTTAGACTGCCGCTCCCTAGACTGCCCCTTGCTAGGCTGCCCCTCGCTAGACTGCGTCTCGCTAGACTGCCCCTCGCTAGACTGCCCATCACTAGACTGCCCATCGCTAGAATACCCCTCACTAGACTGCCTCTCCATAGATTCCCCCTCACTAGATTGCACTTGGATAGACTGATCTTTGCAAGACTGCCCCTCGCTATACTGCCCCTCGCTAGACTGCCACTCGCTAGACCGCCCATCGGTAGACTGCCCATCGCTAGACTCCGCCTCGCTAGACTGCCCTTCACTAGACTGCCCCTCGCTAGGCTGCCCCTTGCTAGGCTGCCCTTCACAAGGCTGCCCCTCACTAGTCTGCCCGTAGCTAGGCTGCGGCTCGCCAGACTGCCCCTCGCTAGACTGCTCCTAGCTAGACTGCCCCCCGCTAGTCTGCCGCTCTTTAGACTTCCCCTCGATAGACTGCCCCTCGCTAGACTGCCCATTTCTTGGCTATCCATCGCTAGCCTGCCCCTCGCTAGACTGCTCCTCGATAGACTGCCCATAGCTAGACTGCCCCTCGCTAGACTGCCCCTCGTTGGACTGCCCCGCTCTAGACTGCTCCTCGCTACGCTGCCCCTCGCTAGACTGCATCTCGCTAGACTGCCCCTCACTAGACTGCCCCTCGCTAGACTGCCCCACGCTAGACTGCCCCTCGCTAGACTGCCCATCGCTAGACTGCGCCTCGCTAGACTGCCCCTCGCAAGACTGCCTCTCACTAGACTGCCCCTCGCTAGACATCCCCTAACTAGACTGATTCTCGATAGACTGCCCCTCGCTAGACTGTCCCACGCTAGACTGCCTTTCGCTCAACTTCCCCTCACTAGACTGCCCGTCGCTAGACTGTTTCACGCTAGACTCCCTTTAGCTCAACTGCCCCTCACTAGACTGATCATCACTAGACTGCCACTCGCTAGACTGCCCCTCGCTAGACTGCCCCTCGCTAGACTGACTATCGCTAGACTGCGCCTCGCTAGACTGCCCCTCGCTAGACTGCCCCTCGCTAGACTGCCTCTCGCTAGACTGCCCCTCGCTAGACTGATTCTCGATAGACTGCCCCTCGCTAGACTGCCTCTCGCTAGACTGCCCCTCGCTAGACTGCCCCTCACTAGACTGCCCCTCGCTAGACATCCCCTAACTAGACTTCTCGCTAAACTGCCCCTCACTAGACTGCCCCTCGCTTGACTGCCCCTCGCTAGACTGCCCCTAAATAGACTGCAACTCGCTAGACTGCCCCTACTAATTGTCCCTCGCTAGACGCCCCTCGCTAGACTGCCATCCGCTAGACTCCCCCCTCGATAGACTCCCCCCTTCCCCAGATGCCCTCATTAGACGCCCCTCGATAGACTGCCAATCGCTAGGCTCCCCCTCATTAAGCTCCTCGCATACTGCCCCTCACTAGGCTGCCCCTCGAAAGACTGCTCTCGAGACGCCCCTCACTAGCTGCCCCCCTCGCTAGACTGCCACCTCGCAATGCCCCTCGCTAGACTGCCATCATAGTCGCCCCGCTAGACTGCCCTTCATGACTGCCTTCCATAGACTGCCCTTCACTAGACGGCCCCTCACTAGACTGCACCTCGAAGACTGATCCTCGCAATACTGCCCCTCTTACTCCCCCTCGCTAGACTGCCATCGCTAGACCCCCCATGGGTAGACACCCCCTCGCTAGCCCACCCCCCCTTGACTCCCCCGCTAGACTGCCCCTCCTAGGCCCCCCCTTGCTAGGCTCCCCCTCGCAAGGCTCCCCCATAACTGTCCCTACTAGGCTGCGGCTCGCTGATCCCCTCGTAGAATGCTCCTGCTAACTGCCCCTCGATAGACTGCCCCTCGCAAGACTTCCACTAGCTAAACTGCCACTCGTAGACTGCCCCTGCTAGACTGCCCCCCGAAAGGCTCCCTTCGCTAAACTGCTTCTCGAGGACTGCCCTTACTTGAATGCCCCTCGCAAGTTCCCCCTCGCTAGATTTGCCCCTCGCTAGACGCCCCTAACTAGCCCCCCTCACTATAGTCCCCCGCTAGACTGCCTCTAGCTAGATTTGCCCTCAAAAACTGGCCCCCCTAAACCCCCTCGCTAACTCCCCCTCCAGACTTCCCTCGCTAGTCACCCCCTCGCCAACTACCCCCGCTAGACTCCTTTCGTAGACTCCCCCTCGCTGGCTGCCCTCGCTAGACGCCCTTATAGTTTGCTCTCGCTAGACTCCCCCTAGTTTCCCTTTCCCCTCGCAAAAACTGACCCCTCGCTAACTCCCCACGTAACTGCCCCACCAAGACTCCCCCTCGCTGACTGCCCCCTGGGTACCCGCCCCCTCGCTAGACTGCCCCACTCTAACTGCCCCCGTAGACTTCCACGTGACGCCTTTCGCTCAACTGCCCCTCACTAGGCTGCCCATCGCTGACTGCCCCTCGCAGACCTCTCGCTAGACTGCCCCTCGCGGGACTGCCCATCGCTGACGCGCCTCCTAGACGGGCCCTTTTGCTAGACTCCCCCTCACTAGACTGCCCCTCCTAGCGCCCCCTAATAGATGTTCTCGAAAGACTCCCCCTCGCAGACTGCCCCCACGCTAGACTGCCTTCGTCAACTGCCCCTCACTAACTGCCCTCGCTAACTTTCCCACGTTAGACTTCCCTTTCGCAACTGCCCGTCACTAAAATGCCCACGCAGACGCCCCTCGCTAGACTCCCCCTCGCTAGACTCCCCCTCGCTAAGCCCTCGCTAACTGCGCCTCGCGACTCCCCCTCGTGTTGCCCCTCTCTAAACTCCCCCTCGCTAGCCTCCCTCCCCGCAGACTCCCCTCGCTAACTCCCCTCACTAAAACGGGCCCCCGTAGACACCCCTAACTAGACTTCTCGCTAAACCCCCTCACAAACTGCCCCTCGCTTGACTCCCCCTCGTAGACTCCCCCTCGCTCGACGCCCCCGTTAACTGCCCTTCGCTGGCCCTGCCCCTCCTAACTGTTTCTCGCTAGACTGCTCTCGAAGACTCCCCCTCAAAGACCCCCCTCCCTGACTATCCCGCTAGACTGCCCACCGCTAGTCTGTCGTCTTTAGACTTCCCCTCGATAGACTCCCCCTCGTAGATCCCCTTTGCTTGGCTAACCCCCGCTACCCTGCCTCTCGCTAACTTTTCCCTCGATCGACTGCCCCTAGCTAGATCCCCTCGCTAACTTTTTTCGCTAACGTCCCTCTATAGACTGTCCCTCGTAACGCCCCTCGAAAACGCCGCTCCCTAGACTGCCCCTCGCTGGGCCCCCCTCTTTAAAACACTGCGTCTCCTAGACTGCCCCCCAGACTGCCCCTCGCTAGACTGCACCTCGCTAGACTGCCCCTCGCTAACTCCCCATACAGCTCCCCCTCGCCAGAATGCCCCTCACTAACTGCCTCCCCATAGAGTGCCCCTCCTAGACTGCCCTCGATAGACTGCCTCGCAAGACTCCCCCTCGCTATACTGCCCCTCCTAGACTGCCACTCGTAGACCGCCCATCGGTACTGCCCTCGCTAGACTCCGCCTCGCTACTTGCCCTTTTAGCCCTGCCCCTCGCTAGGTTGCCCCTTCTGGGGCTCCCCTTTCCAAGGCTACCCCCTCACTAACTGTCCCTAGCTAGGCTGGGTCGCTAGATGCCCCCCCTAGACGCTCCTAGCTAGACTGCCCCCCCTAGTCTGCCGCCATTAGACTTCCCTCGATAGACTGCCCCTCGCAGATGCCCATTTCTAGGCTATCATCGCTGGGGCTGCCCTTGGACTGCTCCTCATAGAGCCCATAGCTAGATGCCCCTGCTGATTTCCTTCGCTAGCGTCCCTTTAGACTGCCCCTCGAAGAGGCCCCTCTTTAGATGCCCCGCCCTAGACTGCCATCGCTAGGTGCCCCCGCTAGACCGCGTCTCGCTAGCTGCCCCCTCCTAGACGGGCCCCTCGCAGACTTCCTTCATAGACGCCTCCCAAGACTGCCCTCACTAGACTCCCCCTCCAAAAAGTACCTCGATAACCGACCCCTCGCAAACGCCCCCGCTATACTCCCCCTCGCTGGACTGCCATCGCTAGACCCCCATGGGTGACTGCCCCTCGTAGCCCGCCTCGCTTGACCGCCTTTCACTAGATGCCCCTCGCTGGTGCCCTTGCGGGCTCCCTTCGAAAGGCTGCCCCTCGCTAGACCCCACTCCTAGACTGCCAATCGCTAGACTGCCCCTCGCAGACCCCCCCCTTCCCTAACGCCCCCATTAACTGCCCCTCGATAGACTGCCCATCGCTAGGCTGCCCCTCTTTAGCTGCCCCTCGCAGACTGCACCTCGATAGACTGATCCTCGCATACTCCCCCTCGCTATACTGCCCCTCGCTAGACTGCCACTCGCTAGACCCCCCATGGGTAGACCCCCCTCGCTAAAAACTGCCCCTTCCTAACGCCCCCTTTGACTGCCCCTCGATAGACTGCCCATCGCTAGGCTCCCCCTCATTAGACTGCCCCTCGCTAGACTGCACCTCGATAGATGCCCTGCAATACTGCCCCTCGTAGACTGCCCCTCATAGACTCCCCTGCTAAGCACCTCGCAAGAGCCCCTCGCAGACTGTCCATCACTATTTCTCCCCCTCGCTAACTCCCTTTCACTAACTGCCTCTCCATGACTGCCCCCCCAAAGACTCCCCTCACTAGACGCACCTCGATAGACTGATCCCCAAACTCCCCTCGCATACTCCCCCTCGCTAGACTGCCATCGCTAGACCCCCATCGTAGACACCCCCTCGCTAGATCCCCTCGCTTGACTGCCCTTCACTAGCTGCCCCTCGCTGGCTGCCCCTTGCTGGGCCCCCCTTTCGAAGGGGCTGCCCCTCACTAGTGCACACTGGGGCTGGGGGCCCCGCTAGACTGCCCCTCGCTGAATGCCCAGCGACGGGCCCCTCGATAACTGCCCCTCGCAAACTTCCATACTAACCCCCCCTCGTGGGGCTGCCCCTAAAAAGACTCCCCCTAGCAAACTGCCACTCGCTGACTGCCCCTCGCTAACGCACCTCGCTAACTGTCCCCCGCAAGGCTGCCCTTCCAAAACTGCTTCTCGAGAACTGCCCCTACAGTTTCCCCCGAAAAATTACCCCCGCAGACTCCCCCTCCTAGACGCCCCTGACTAGCTGCCCCTCACATAGTCCCCAGCTGATCCTCTCGCTAGACTGCCACTCAAAAGACTGCCCTCCCTAAACGCCCTTCCTAAAGCCCCTCGCTAGTCTGCCCCCTCGCAGACACCCCTCGCCGACTACCCCTCGCTAGACGCCTTTCGCTAGATGCCCCCGCTTGCTGCCCCTCGCTAGATGCTCCTTACAAGATTGCCTCTCCTAGACTGCCCCTAGTTCGCTGCCCCTCGCTAGACTGCTCCTCGCTAGATTTCCCCCATCGCTAGACGCCCTCGCAAGACCCCCCCTCCGACTGTCCTGGGTACCTCCCCCTCGCTAGACTGCCCCCTCTAGACTGCCCCCGCTAGACTGCCCCACGCTAGACTGCCTTTCGCTCAACTGCCCCTCACTAGCTGCCCTCGCTAGCTGCACCTCGCAAACTCCCTTTCGCTAACTGCCCCCGCTAACTGCCATCGCTAGATTGCGCCTCGCAAAACTCCCCTTCGCTAGACTCCCCCTCACTGATGCCCCTCGCAAACCATCCCAAACTGATGATTCTCGATAACTGCCCCTCCTAGACTTTTCCACGCTAGAGCCTTTCGCTAACTGCCCCTCACTAGAGCCCCTCGCTAGACTGCCCAAAATTAGACTCCCTTTCGCTCAACTGCCCGTCATAGACTGCCCATCGCTAACTCCCCCTCGCAGACTGCCCCTCGCTAGATGCCCCTCGCTAGACCCCCATCGCTAGACGGGCCCTCGCTAACTGCCCCTCCTATCTCCCCTGCTAGACACCCCTCCTGACGTTCCGATAGACTGCCCCTCCTAGCGCCTCTCGCTAATCCCCCCTCGCTAGACTCCCCCCTCGCTAGACAGCCCCTCGTAGACATCCCCAAACTAACTTTCGCAAAACTGCCCCTCCTAGACTGCCCACGCTTGACTGCCCCTGCAGACCCCCCTCGCTCGAATGCCCCTCGTTAGATGCCCTTCGCTGGGCGCCCCTCCTAGACTGCTTCTCGCTAGACTCCCCCTCTATAGACTGCCCCTCAATAGATCCCCCTCCCTAGACTGTCCTCGCTAGACGCCCCCCGCTAGTCTGCCGGTCATTAGATTTCCCCCTCGTAGACTCCCCCTCGCTAACGCCCTTTGCTTGGGCTACCCCCCTAGGCCCCCCCTCGTAGACTGTTCCCGAAGACGCCCTAGTAGACCCCCCACGTAGATTTTTCCTTCGCTAGATGTGTCTCTATAACTGCCCTCGATAGCTGCCCCTCGTTAGACTGCCGCCCCTAGACTGCCCATCGCTGGGCGCCCCTCGCTAGACTGCGTCTCGCTAGATGCCCCTAACTAGACTGCCCCTCGCTAGACGCACCTCGCTGACTGCCCCCGCTAGACGCCCATCACAAACTGCCCCTCGAGATTCCCCCTCCCCCAAGTCCCTCCCCATAGACTCCCCCTCACTAGACTGCCCTCGATAGACTGATCCCGCAAGACTGCCCCTGCTATAATGCCCCTCGTAGCTGCCACTCGCAAAGCCCGCCCACGTAACGCCTTCGCAAAACTCCGCCTCCTACATTCCCCTTGTTTAAAACTGCCCCTCGTAGGCTGCCCTTGCTAGGCTGCCCCACAAGGGCTACCACTCACAGACTGCCCCTAGCTGGGGCGCGGCTCGCTAACTCCCCCTCGCTGACTGCCCCTAGCTAGCTCCCCCCCGCAGCGCCGCTCATTAGAACACTCCCTCAAAAGACTCCCCCCTCCTAGACTCCCCATTTCTTGGCTACCAGCTAGCTGCCCCCGAGGACTGCCCCTCGAAGACTCCCATAGCTAACTCCCCTCGCTGCTTTCCTTCGCTAGACGCCCCCTCTATAGACGCCCCTCGACAGATGCCCTCGTTGACGGCCCCGCCCTAGACTCCCATCGCAAGGCTGCCCCCGCTGACCGGTCTCGCAGACGCCCTCACTAACTGCCCTCGCTGATTTTCCTTCAATAGATCCCTCTCCATAACTCCCCCCTCAAGACTCCCCCTCACTGACGTCCCTCGATAGACTGACCCTCGAAAATACCCCCCCTCGCATACTGCCCCCCTTAGACTCCCACTCGCTAGACCCCCTCGGTAGACTGCCCTCGCTAACCCCCTCGCTTGCCCCGCCTTTCACTAGATGCCCTCGCGGTGCCCCCTTGCTAGGCCCCCCTTTCGCAAGGTCCCCCCTCACTAACCCCCCCTACTAGGCTTCGGCCGCTGACTGCCCTCGCTATACTGTCCTAGCTAGACTCCCACTAGCTAGACTCCATCACAAATTCCCACTATCGCCCCCCCCCTTGGCTGCCCCTAAAGACTGCCCCTAGTTTAAACTGCCATCGCTAGACTGCCCCTCGCTAGACTGCCTATATTTTAGGCTCCCCTCGCAGACCCCCCCCCTCGCTAGGCTCCCCCTTGCTGCGTGCCCCCGTAGTTTGCCCATAGCGGGACTGCCCCTCGCAGACTGCCCCTCGCAAGACTGCCCCTCGCTAGGCCGGACTCGCTAGACTTCGCCCGCTAACTCCCTTTTGCTTGAGCCCCTCGCTAGATGCCCTTCGTAGATGCCCCCACTAGACTGCAACTCGCTAACTCCCCCCTCATTTAATTGCCCCCCCGCTAGATGCCCCCCGCTGACTCCCCCCCGCGGGGACGCCCCCCCCTAATTGCATCGCTGATTGCCCTCGCTAGACTGCCCCTCGCTAGACTGCCACCCCTAGACTGCCAATCGCTTGACTGCCCCTCGCTAGATCCCCCTTCCTAGACTGCTCCTCTTTAACTCCCCCTCGATAGACTGCCCATCGCTGGGCTGCCCCTCATTAGACTGCTCCTCGCTATACGCCCCTCCCTAACTGCCCCTCGCAGACTTTCCCTCGTAGACTGCCCCAATAGACTGCCCCTCAATAGACTGCG
>NC_069477.1:29299712-29321407 GCF_026875155.1 Cherax quadricarinatus | reverse complement strand
TAAGCATTAATTAAACTGTTGTTTTATGTATTAATATGTTGGTCTACTGTTACCGTAATTTACTGTATTGTTCTTGTATGTTCTTGTGCAGTACTTGTGTATTGCTGTATTGTTCTGTTGTATGTTATTGTACTGTTCTTGTGTTGCTGTATTATGTTACTGTACTGTTCTCATGTGTAACTGTATTTTTTGTGTTACTGTACTGCACAACTCTTGAGTGTTTCTATAGTGCTATTGCAAGTAACTACTGTTGCGTCAATATACAATTTCTATGTATTACAATATACTCTCAGTGTAGCTACAATAAAATAATGATCTATACATTGCTCCTCTAAAAACATGCACATCCAGAAGTCTACCCATCAACTTTCATCTAACAATTCAAAGTTCATCAAACTGCTATCAATTCTCCTTGTATCATTTCTCCTTTATTTATTTATCGTCTTTTGCTTAGAGAATACACATCATTCCCATAATAATTTTTATATCTTTTAAAAGGTCTATTGAGACGAAGAACTAGCCTATCGACGCCCCAAAGCAACTTAGGATTTTTTTTTTTGGAAATTCAATCTATTAAGATACATCACTTTCAGGTCTGTCATGTATAATTTCCATACGGTTCTACAGTCAAAGTGGAGGCCAAGATATTTAGCAGTTTAACAGACTGGAATAAGGAAACCATTCAGTTAAAAGTACGAAACCGATAAAAACCCAGAACGATCTGAAATATGATAAAATAAGTTAGATAATTGCAACAGTTACACATCTAAATACTTGATAGACTTTGTGTGGTGCGAAGCTTCTTCATGCACATACACAGGTGAAGCTTCTTCATGCACATACACAGGTGAAGCTTCTTCATGCACATACACAGGTGAAGCTTCTTCATGCACATACACAGGTGAAGCTTCTTCATGCACATACACAGGTGAAGCTTCTTCATGCACATACACAGGTGAAGCTTCTTCATGCACATACACAGGTGAAGCTTCTTCATGCACATACACAGATGACTCAGGTTTTGGAAGCATTAAAGGCAGTAGCAAGTTAAATATGAGATGTTGAGTCTCTCGGCTGTGAAGAAGTTAATGTTGAGGTTGTGGATGCTGGAGCCTTGAAAGTGTTTATCTCCAGTCTTGATGCTGGAGCCTTGAAAGTGTTTATCTCCAGTCTTGATGCTGGAGCCTTGAAAGTGTTTATCTCCCGTCTTGATGCTGGAGCCTTGAAAGTGTTTATCTCCAGTCTTGATGCTGGAGCCTTGAAAGTGTTTATCTCCAGTCTTGATGCTGGAGCCTTGAAAGTGTTTATCTCCAGTCTTGATGCTGGAGCCTTGAAAGTGTTTATCTCCAGTCTTGATGCTGGAGCCTTGAAAGTGTTTTATCTCCAGTCTTGATGCTGGAGCCTTGAAAGTGTTTATCTCCAGTCTTGATGCTGGAGCCTTGAAAGTGTTTATCTCCAGTCTTGATGCTGGAGCCTTGAAAGTGTTTATCTCCAGTCTTGATGCTGGAGCCTTGAAAGTGTTTATCTCCAGTCTTGATGCTGGAGCCTTGAAAGTGTTTATCTCCAGTCTTGATGCTGAAGCCTTGAAAGTGTTTATCTCCAGTCTTGATGCTGGAGCCTTGAAAGTGTTTATCTCCAGTCTTGATGCTGGAGCCTTGAAAGTGTATATCTCCAGTCTTGATGCTGGAGCCTTGAAAGTGTTTATCTCCAGTCTTGATGCTGGAGCCTTGAAAGTGTTTATCTCCAGTCTTGATGCTGGAGCCTTGAAAGTGTTTATCTCCAGTCTTGATGCTGGAGCCTTGAAAGTGTTTATCTCCAGTCTTGATGCTGGAGCCTTGAAAGTGTTTATCTCCAGTCTTGATGCTGGAGCCTTGAAAGTGTTTTATCTCCAGTCTTGATGCTGGAGCCTTGAAAGTGTTTATCTCCAGTCTTGATGCTGGAGCCTTGAAAGTGTTTTATCTCCAGTCTTGATGCTGGAGCCTTGAAAGTGTTTATCTCCAGTCTTGATGCTGGAGCCTTGAAAGTGTTTATCTCCAGTCTTGATGCTGGAGCCTTGAAAGTGTTTATCTCCAGTCTTGATGCTGGAGCCTTGAAAGTTGTTTATCTCCAGTCTTGATGCTGAAGCCTTGAAAGTGTTTATCTCCAGTCTTGATGCTGGAGCCTTGAAAGTGTTTATCTCCAGTCTTGATGCTGGAGCCTTGAAAGTGTATATCTCCAGTCTTGATGCTGGAGCCTTGAAAGTGTTTATCTCCAGTCTTGATGCTGGAGCCTTGAAAGTGTTTATCTCCAGTCTTGATGCTGGAGCCTTGAAAGTGTTTATCTCCAGTCTTGATGCTGGAGCCTTGAAAGTGTTTATCTCCAGTCTTGATGCTGGAGCCTTGAAAGTGTTTATCTCCAGTCTTGATGCTGGAGCCTTGAAAGTGTTTATCTCCAGTCTTGATGCTGGAGCCTTGAAAGTGTTTATCTCCAGTCTTGATGCTGGAGCCTTGAAAGTGTTTATCTCCAGTCTTGATGCTGGAGCCTTGAAAGTGTTTATCTCCAGTCTTGATGCTGGAGCCTTGAAAGTGTTTATCTCCAGTCTTGATGCTGGAGCCTTGAAAGTGTTTATCTCCAGTCTTGATGCTGGAGCCTTGAAAGTGTTTATCTCCAGTCTTGATGCTGAAGCCTTGAAAGTGTTTATCTCCAGTCTTGATGCTGGAGCCTTGAAAGTGTTTATCTCCAGTCTTGATGCTGGAGCCTTGAAAGTGTATATCTCCAGTCTTGATGCTGGAGCCTTGAAAGTGTTTATCTCCAGTCTTGATGCTGGAGCCTTGAAAGTGTTTATCTCCAGTCTTGATGCTGGAGCCTTGAAAGTGTTTATCTCCAGTCTTGATGCTGGAGCCTTGAAAGTGTTTATCTCCAGTCTTGATGCTGAAGCCTTGAAAGTGTTTATCTCCAGTCTTGATGCTGGAGCCTTGAAAGTGTTTATCTCCAGTCTTGATGCTGGAGCCTTGAAAGTGTTTATCTCCAGTCTTGATGCTGGAGCCTTGAAAGTGTTTATCTCCAGTCTTGATGCTGGAGCCTTGAAAGTGTTTATCTCCAGTCTTGATGCTGGAGCCTTGAAAGCGTTTATCTCCAGTCTTGATGCTGGAGCCTTGAAAGTGTTTATCTCCAGTCTTGATGCTGGAGCCTTGAAAGTGTTTATCTCCAGTCTTGATGCTGGAGCCTTGAAAGTGTTTATCTCCAGTCTTGATGCTGGAGCCTTGAAAGCGTTTATCTCCAGTCTTGATGCTGGAGCCTTGAAAGTGTTTATCTCCAGTCTTGATGCTGGAGCCTTGAAAGTGTTTATCTCCAGTCTTGATGCTGGAGCCTTGAAAGTGTTTATCTCCAGTCTTGATGCTGGAGCCTTGAAAGTGTTTATCTCCCAGTCTTGATGCTGGAGCCTTGAAAGTGTTTATCTCCAGTCTTGATGCTGGAGCCTTGAAAGTGTTTATCTCCAGTCTTGATGCTGGAGCCTTGAAAGTGTTTATCTCCAGTCTTGATGCTGGAGCCTTGAAAGTGTTTATCTCCAGTCTTGATGCTGGAGCCTTGAAAGTGTTTATCTCCAGTCTTGATGCTGGAGCCTTGAAAGTGTTTATCTCCAGTCTTGATGCTGGAGCCTTGAAAGTGTTTATCTCCAGTCTTGATGCTGGAGCCTTGGAAGTGTTTATCTCCAGTCTTGATGCAGGAGCCTTGAAAGTGTTTATCTCCAGTCTTGATGCTGAAGCCTTGAAAGTGTTTATCTCCAGTCTTGATGCTGGAGCCTTGAAAGTGTTTATCTCCAGTCTTGATGCTGGAGCCTTGAAAGTGTTTATCTCCAGTCTTGATGCTGGAGCCTTGAAAGTGTTTATCTCCAGTCTTGATGCTGGAGCCTTGAAAGTGTTTATCTCCAGTCTTGATGCTGAAGCCTTGAAAGTGTTTATCTCCAGTCTTGATGCTGGAGCCTTGAAAGTGTTTATCTCCAGTCTTGATGCTGGAGCCTTGAAAGTGTTTATCTCCAGTCTTGATGCTGGAGCCTTGAAAGTGTTTATCTCCAGTCTTGATGCTGGAGCCTTGAAAGTGTTTATCTCCAGTCTTGATGCTGGAGCCTTGAAAGTGTTTGTCTCCAGTCTTGATGCTGGAGCCTTGAAAGTGTTTATCTCCAGTCTTGATGCTGGAGCCTTGAAAGTGTTTATCTCCAGTCTTGATGCTGGAGCCTTGAAAGTGTTTATCTCCAGTCTTGATGCTGGAGCCTTGAAAGTGTTTATCTCCAGTCTTGATGCTGGAGCCTTGAAAGTGTTTATCTCCAGTCTTGATGCTGGAGCCTTGAAAGTGTTTATCTCCAGTCTTGATGCTGGAGCCTTGAAAGTGTTTATCTCCAGTCTTGATGCTGGAGCCTTGAAAGCGTTTATCTCCAGTCTTGATGCTGGAGCCTTGAAAGTGTTTATCTCCAGTCTTGATGCTGGAGCCTTGAAAGTGTTTATCTCCAGTCTTGATGCTGGAGCCTTGAAAGTGTTTATCTCCAGTTTTGATGCTGGAGCCTTGAAAGTGTTTATCTCCAGTCTTGATGCTGGAGCCTTGAAAGTGTTTATCTCCAATCTTGATGCTGGAGCCTTGAAAGTGTTTATCTCCAGTCTTGATGCTGGAGCCTTGAAAGTGTTTATCTCCAGTCTTGATGCTGGAGCCTTGAATGTGTTTATCTCCAGTCTTGATGCTGGAGCCTTGAAAGTGTTTATCTCCAGTCTTGATGCTGGAGCCTTGAAAGTGTTTATCTCCAGTCTTGATGCTGGAGCCTTGAAAGTGTTTATCTCCAGTCTTGATGCTGGAGCCTTGAAAGTGTTTATCTCCAGTCTTGATGCTGGAGCCTTGAAAGTGTTTATCTCCAGTCTTGATGCTGGAGCCTTGAAAGTGTTTATCTCCATCTTGATGCTGGAGCCTTGAAAGTGTTTACCTCCAGTCTTGATGCTGGAGCCTTGAAAGTGTTTATCTCCAGTCTTGATGCTGGAGCCTTGAAAGTGTTTATCTCCAGTCTTGATGCTGGAGCCTTGAAAGTGTTTATCTCCAGTCTTGATGCTGGAGCCTTGAAAGTGTTTATCTCCAGTCTTGATGCTGGAGCCTTGAAAGTGTTTATACTCCAGTCTTGATGCTGGAGCCTTGAAAGTGTTTATCTCCAGTCTTGATGCTGGAGCCTTGAAAGTGTTTATCTCCAGTCTTGATGCTGGAGCCTTGAAAGTGTTTATCTCCAGTCTTGGTGCTGGAGCCTTGAAAGTGTTTATCTCCAGTCTTGATGCTGGAGCCTTGAAAGTGTTTATCTCCAGTCTTGATGCTGGAGCCTTGGAAGTGTTTATCTCCAGTCTTGATGCTGGAGCCTTGAAAGTGTTTATCTCCAGTCTTGATGCTGGAGCCTTGAAAGTGTTTATCTCCAGTCTTGATGCTGGAGCCTTGAAAGTGTTTATCTCCAGTCTTGATGCAGGAGCCTTGAAAGTGTTTATCTCCAGTCTTGATGCTGGAGCCTTGAAAGTGTTTATCTCCAGTCTTGATGCTGGAGCCTTGAAAGTGTTTATCTCCAGTCTTGATGCTGGAGCCTTGAAAGTGTTTATCTCCAGTCTTGATGCTGGAGCCTTGAAAGTGTTTATCTCCAGTCTTGATGCTGGAGCCTTGAAAGTGTTTATCTCCAGTCTTGATGCTGGAGCCTTGAAAGTGTTTATCTCCAGTCTTGATGCTGGAGCCTTGAAAGTGTTTATCTCCAGTCTTGATCATTATGAAGCTAAGGCAGGAGAATACTGACAAACATAAGACATGTGCAATAGTATAGTATAGTATTATTTACTACTGTGTTATAGTACTATACTATAGTAGTGCTAGACTTTAATATAGTATAATAGTATACTGTCTTAGTACTATGCATAAAACATTTATGTAGACTATTACTACAATAGTATAGTATTATATATTAGTATAGTACACTGTGGTTTAGTATTAGTAAGTATATCTCTCCATCCTTTCCATTTCTAGTCTGGAATTACTGGTGTAGACTCGCGCTCTCTTCCTTCCAGTTTACAGTTACTCTCATGTGCTAACACTGGGTTCACTGATGGCTATAAATCATTTGAAGGCGAAGGATATGCAGCTATTTTTCAAGTGTGATAGAGAAAAGCTTACTTAATTAGACTTGTATTTCCACATCACAGTAATATGTAACTCTTGCTGAGTTCTTTCACACTGCTTCTCTTAATACTTCTCCTTTTGTTGTAGTGTTTGACTTTCAAGTTGTTCATAAGTTGACTCCTCGCATCTTATTATCACTGTTATTCAACAGTGGCTGTGTTTCTCTTCAGTAATCATAATGATATATTCCTTTGCTGGGTTTCTGGTTATGGTGGCCATTGCAATGACTATGTAGACTCTTCTGTATGTTCCACAGCCCAAAATTTATTTATCTGTATGAGGTTTCAAAAGACGGTCAGAATTCCGGTTTTATCGTAATAGCACTAGGTGTCAACAGCAACTTTGTTGGTCAAAGTCTACGGGCGACAAATGGTTCTCAGTAGATTTCTTTTCATCACTGTCGTGTCTGGGAAACTGTTCTTGCACGGCTGCGTATTGGTAATTCAAGATTTACAAACAGTTATGGTTTGAGGAAGATCTAGGCACCTCTCTTTGCATCTTGTCAGGTTCCTTTGACAATCTAACACCGTTATTATTAGTTCTAGTCATCAAAAACAAGTAACTCTCTTTTTCAGAGCCTCGGAGCTCCCAATTTGCCGGCTGGCGCTGTTTAGACACCCACTCTGACCTCTTCTAATGAGAGCGACTTATTACACCAACAATAGCTAGTTTTGTTAGCTCATAAGTTCCTTTGTCATATTACCTCCCTTTGTCGATAGTTCACTTCAGTTTGTCGAACTTTATGGCAGTTAGGATTCTCAAACGCAGTGTACGAATTGTTTTAAGAAATGATTAATAACTTTTGTTTTTGACAGTAATCGAAAGTTACCCAGGTGTTTCTTTTTTTATAACGATATTACACTGGTTATATTCCATCTCTTCAACATGATATAAGAATTGCAATGAGATTTAATGAGTTTATCATTCAATAAGAATCCAAGGAAATGAAATATTAGGACCAGAGATTGTGAGCTTAATATTTCATGCTTGATTGTCAACCAGGTCAGAACTGAGTCCTGGGCTTGAATAATTTACCTTTCCTTTGGTCACTATAATTAATGAGCATTTCTGTCTCTCTCTCTCCCCTCTTATGCTGTCTGTCTTGCCTGTTTGCCTGGTCCTTTGTCTGCCTCGGTCTCTGTCTGTATGTCTGTCTCTGTCTGTCTGTCTGTTCTATCTCTCTCTCTCGTTCATGTGAGTAAGTTGTGTTAAAGTGGGACACTTTTCGTTAATTGGAGAGAAGAGAAAAGGTCTGTAAATAATTGTATCTTGCCGTCAGGGACCCCCCACATACTAAGATCCAGGGAGGAGTAGTAGTAGGGAGGTGGGTGTGGTTTTTGTGGAGTGGGACGGACACGGGTTACTCATTAGTTTTATTTTTGTGAAAGGTGTAGAAGCGTCATGGGTTGGTTAGGTATGTTGGTACTGAGGGTGGGAGGGAGTGTGAGAGTTGGCGGTTATGCGGAGTGAAATTCAGAGTGTAGATGTAGTTGCAATTCGGAAGGTGGATCATTCTTCGATAACCCTTGGTGGAGGTCGGGTCGTTGGCTGCTGCATTCGCACCTGTTGGTAGCTAGAGTGATTTTCCAAGAGAGGGCGTAGGCCACCAGGAGGGAGGAACAACACTGTGGTATGTTTCGAGTTGTTAAAAGGCACGGTGGTATATCTCGAATGAAATCTAATTTGTTGCATGCCATCTTACGTGATACTTACTGGCATTCAATAATGTACGACCTGTATTGGCATCGAATTAAATGGAGCTACAAGTGATATTTGTGAAGGTTTGTGACGGCTGCAATCTACGACAGATGGTGGAGAGGGTACCAGAGTGTGTATGATTGTTAACCCAGGTTTTGATGGTAAGGTATGTGGGGACGTTATCAGAGCATTTACACTTGGGACAAGTTAAGGAAATGTATCGTTTGAGGACGGTTGAGGGAACATTCGAGCAACGTTTGAAGGGGAGTATTGGAGTAATTCATCTAGAAACATCAAATGGGATACAATACCGACAGGTTGTTAGATAGGGTAAGGGACACATATTTCAACAGGTAGACACTTTATTTCCGAAACGTTTCGCCTACACAGTAAGGCTTCTTCAAGTCGAATACAGAAAGTAGGCAGGACTGTAGAGATGTGAAGACGATGTTATCAGTCCATCACATTTTAAAAGTCGTAGAATTTGAGGTTGTCACAGTCCTCGGCCTGGAGGAAGTGCAGTTCCATAGTTCAGGAGAATGTCTGAAGATCATAGCGACAGTGCGGAGGACTAATCTGTCGGAAGGTAGAGGTGCAGGGTAGTAGTAGTAGTAGTAGTAGTAGTTTGTGAGAGGCCAACTGAGTGGTCATGTCCCTCTCAGATCTTCCAAACCCTTCTTCACTTGAAAAGCTCTGTCCAAGGTGGTTTTCTGTACCAAGATGCCACGTGTTGCAGTCGTTGACAAGTTGAACATCAAAATGGTTTACATATACCGACAGGTTGTGTGGTAAGGACACATATGAACAGGTAGACAACTTTATTCCGAAACGTTTCGCCATTACACAGTAGGCTTCTTCAGTCGAATACAGAAAGTAGGAGGAACCAGTTAAGAGATGTGTATAAGACGATGTATTCAGTCATCACCCTTATGTCGTAGAATTTGAGGTTGTCAGCTCCCTCGGCCTGGAGATGTTCTGTTCATAGTCAGGAACTATCTGGAAGATCAAGCAGTCCAGTGCGGGAGACTTAAATACTGTCGGAAGGAGAGGGTGCAGGGTTAGTAGTTAGTAGTAAGTAGTAGTAGTAGTAGTATTAGTAGTAGTGAGAGGAAACTGAGGGGTCATGTCCCTCTCAGATCCAACCCTTCTCACTTGAAAAGCTTGTCAAGGTTGTTTTCTCTACAAGATGCACGTGTTGCACGTGTCTGACAAGATTGAACATCAAAATGGTATTACAATACTGAACAGGTGTGAGGTGGTTAAGTGTCCACATATGCAACAGTTAGCAACTTTAATTCCGTATAACGTTTTCCCTACACAGTAGGCTTCTTCAGTCGAATACAGGAAAGTAGGCAGGAACAGTAGAGAGTGAAGACTAGTAATCAGTCATCAACTTAAAGTCGTAGAAATTTGAGGTCTGTCTAGTCCCTCGGCATGGAGAATGTTCAGTTCCATATTCTCAGGAACTATCATGAAGATCAAGCGACAGTGCGGAGACTTAAATACTGTCGGGGAAGGAGAGAGGTTGCAGTGTGTAGTAGTAGTAGTTGTAGTAGTAGTAGTGAGAGGCAACTGAGTAGGTCATGGTCCCTCTCAGTATCCAACCCTTCTCACTTGGGAAAAGCTTTCCAAGGTGTTTTCTGTACCAGATGCAATGTGTTGCAGTGTATGACAAGATGAACATCAAAATGTTATACAATACCGACAGGTTGTTAGGTAAGACACATATGCAAACAGGTTTTAGAGAATTTATCCGTAAGTTTTCGCCTACAGTAGGCTCTCTTCAGTCGATACAGAAAGTAGGCAGGATCAGTAGAGATGTGAAGACGATGTAATCAGTCCATCTACCCATTTAAAAGTCGTAGTATTTGAGGTTGTCGTCCTCTCGGCTGGAGATGAAGTTCAGTTCCATAGTCAGGATCATATCGTGAAGATTCAATGCGACAGTGCGGAGAGACTTAAAGATTACTGTCTGAAGAGAGGTGTAGGGTATAGTAGTAGTAGTAGTAGTAGTTTTTATTAGGTTGGAAAGAGCGCAACTGAGAGGTATTATGTCCCTCTCAGATCCAACCCTTTCACTTGGAAAAGCTTGTCCAATGGTGTTTTTCTGTACCATGATGCCACGTGTTGCAGTGTTCTGACAAGATGAACATCAAAATGGTATTACAATTACCGACAGGTTTTGTTAGGTAAGACACATTATGCAACAGTCTAGACTCTAACTTATTCCGAACGTCTTCCGCCTACCAGTAGGCACTTCTTCTGTCGAATACTGAATCAGTTAGCAGGAACAGTTAGAGATGTGAAGACGATGTAATCAGTCCATCACCCTTAAAGTCGTTGGAATTTGAGGTTGTCCAGTTCCCTCAGCCTGGGAAGTTCAGTATCCTTAGTCAGGAACTATCTGAAGATCAAGCGACAGTGCGGAAGGACCTTAAATACGTCGGAAGTGTGAGGTGCAGTGGTAGTAGTGTAGTAGTAGTGTATGTAGTAGTGAGAGGCAACTGAGAGGTCATGTCCCTCTCATTTCCAAACCCTTCTCACTTGAAAAGCTAGTCCAAGGTGTTTCTGTACCAAGATGCCAGTGTTGCAGTGTCTGACAAGATTGAACATCAAAAATGGTATACAATACCGACAGGTTGTTAGGTAAGACACTATGCAACAGTTAGAGAACTTTATTCGAATAGTTTCCCCTACACAGTAGGGCTTCTTCAGTCGAATACAGAAAGTTAGGCAGAGGAACTATAGAGATTGTGAAGACGTGTAATCAGTCCATACACCTTAAAAGTAGTAGAATTTGAGGTTGTCAGTACCTCGGCCTGGAGAAGTTCCGTTCCATAGTCCAGGAACTTTTCTGAAGATCAGCGACAGTGCGGATGACTGTTAAATACTGTCGGAAGGGTAGAGGTGCAGGGTAGTAGTAGTTAAGTAGTAGTAGTAGTAGTGAGAGGCAAGACTGAGAGGGTTCATGTTCCCGCTCAGATCCAGACCATTCTCACTTGAAAAGCTTGTCAAGGTGTTTTCATCTACCAAGGATGCCACGTGTTGCAGTGTCTGACCAAGATGACATCCAAATTGTGTATACAATACCGAAGAGATTGTTAGGTAAGACACATCAATGACAACAGTTAGACACTTTATTCGAAAAGTTTCGCCTACACAGTAGGACTTCTTCAGTCGAATACAGAAAAGTAGCAGGAACAGTAGAGATTTGTTGAAGACGATGTAATCAGTCCATCACCCTTAAAGTCGTTTAGGATTTTGAGGTTGTCAGTCCCTCGGACTGGAGAAGTTCCGTTCCATAGTCAGGAACATCTGAAGATCAAGCGAAACGAACGAACGATAGTTAGGTAAGATCCCAAATGGGATGAGCGGGGAAGACGGGACTGACCGAAGAATAGTTGCTGGGAGGAGTTTCTTAGTCGTAGATATAGAGCCAGGCTTAACCCCAGCAGCAAAGGCGATCGGGGGACAGTTTTTGAAAAGAGATATTTCCGGTTCTTCTGTTGGGGACGCCGGTGGGGTGAGCTGGGAGTATAGGAGTAAGGGACTTGCGACCTTTAGAGCTAAAGAGGGTGCCAGAACTGAGTCATGTCTTAACCCAAAAAAGCTAAGGCGAACAGTGAGATCAGAGATATGCTGTACCTGTATCTTAGAAGGTACTGGTCAGCGGATCCATAGTTATATTGATAAGTAAAGATAGGGGTTATGGAGCAGGATATGAAGGAGTAGAAAAGGTTGTGTTGGTTTTGTGGGTTCTGCGAAGTGTCTTCGTCAAGGAGAGAGGATCAGTAGTCGATGTCGTGTCTCAAAGTTTGTCTATCTGTCTGTCACTGAGCCTCTTCCAGTACTGATTCAGAGCTAGGGACGTCTAACTGGGCATGAGAGGACTCGCTTGTGTGGCGAAGTCCTCCATCTGACATCAGCCACCCAGCGCAGCGCCCTTGTCTGGACACGCTGCAGTTTAAAGTAAGTTTGTTTTTGCTGCAAGAGAGAGGGCTAGAGGAGAGTAAGTTATTCAGAGGACGTATTTGGGTTTTGTAGAGGTGTAAGGTATTTTTTTTGGTGCGTTGAGAGCATGTTCGCTATGTAGAGGCCGCAATGGGCCAGTATACTAGCTATTGATGCCTTGTGAGTGAATGTGTCCGTGTAAACGAAGAAAGGTAGTCAAGATTAGTACGCAAGGACAGTTGACAGATTGTGTTGATAGGGAAGTAAGTTGACGGGGGTGTCAGCTGTTCTGAGTTCGTCAGGTAATGGAGGATCACGTTTCCTGTAGTTTTTAAATACGTAATGTGGATTTTGTCTGCATTGGTTTTTGATCACTCCATTTGGTTCCAAGTTGGCTATCTGTCAACCTTCATTTTGTGTTTGTGTGTGAGTGTATGTCTATATGGCTATATGATGTGATAAGTTGTTGTAATGTCGTCTGTCATAGGCTAGTGTGTTGGAGTTGTGGTATATAGGATGTTGGAATTGTGTTCGTTAGTGTATAAAATGAAGAGAGGGTAGTGGGAAAGGACAGATCCTGGGGGTACTCCACATTTAGTGTGAAAAGTAGTCAGAGTACAGCTTGGATTGATTCTCATGGTACGGCCGACTAGGTAAGTTGCCAGAGGATGTTTACGAGTATGAGGAGGCAGGTTGATGTTATGTTGCAGAGTAGTTTGTTACTTGAGCCCTCGTGCCTACAGTGAGACAAAAGCTTTTTCAACGTCTTTTGCACCCAGGGCTGTCCTGTTTCTTTGTTTTGTGTTTATGTGGATGTAGTTGAGATGATGTTAATGGCATCCTGTGTGAGATCTGTGTGTTCTGAAGCCAAAATGCCATCTGAAAGTAGAGAAGATTATGTTCCAGGTATTGCGTAAGGCGATGATTAATGAGTTTTTCAAGAGTTTTCTAAGTTTCGAGGAGGCTGTTAGAGAGCCGATTAGTTAGTCTAGGCGTCAGAGTGCGTTCTTTGATTGGGTTTTAGGAAGGAGGATAGCACGTAGCATTTGAAGAGGGAGGAAGTATCCAGAGGCAAGGGAGGATGGCATTGAGGAGGTTTGTGTAGGCAGTTATCATAGAGTCGGGAAGGTGTTTCAGGATAATATGGTTTAGGCCAGAAAGGCACCTGGAGCCTTTGGAGGAAGGTGTCTGAGGAGAGTTTCTAATGTCTGGGTTGGTGAAAGGGAGTGTTCGAAGTTCTTGGGAGG
Source organism: Cherax quadricarinatus (assembly GCF_026875155.1). NCBI lineage: Eukaryota > Metazoa > Arthropoda > Malacostraca > Decapoda > Parastacidae > Cherax > Cherax quadricarinatus. The sequence continues at coordinate 29,308,346 of NC_069477.1, read as the reverse complement.
AGGTAAGAAGTGTCTAGATTGTATGTGGCTGTCTGGTGTTGTTTCTTGTGTGTGTGCAGTGCATAAGTGTTCCAGTGTTCTATGTTACTGAATGTGTTGATTAAGTTAGGGTGAGGTGTGTGAGCGTGGAAGTTGTTCTTCCAGATGTGTTTGAAGTTGTGGTTTAGCAGCCTGTGGGTTGAGATGTGTGTGTTGTTCGGGGGGTGATGTGTTTAGAATTTGTTGGCTGGGAGTAGTGCCTCTGATTTTTTTTGAATAAGTTCCAGAAAGGCTTTAGTGTTTTAACACTGCTGTAGCCTGGTCCGCTTGTTGTATTAGTCGTGACCTCAGTGAATTTGTATGTAGTGTCTTGGTTCTAGGCTGTGTAAATTGTGGTTTCTAAGGTTAGTGAGATCTAGAGATCGTGGACTTGATTAAAATGTTCTATGTGTGTTGTAGAAGGAAAGCGGTTTTGTGGTAGCAGATATTAGTCTTCTGTTTCTGAGTGGGACGGTTTTGAAGGAATAAACGAATGGTGTGAGTTTTCTTGGTTATTTGCGATGTTGGCTGCTTGTGTAATGAGTTTGTCCTGGATGATATCAATTAGAGTATCGATGTCTGAGATTGGTTGTTGTTGTAGTCATAGGTGAGGTTAATATTGTCTATGTGTTGTTTGATGAAAGCCATCCCAGTCAGCGTTTTTGTAGGAGAATGAAGGTGTGAGTTGGAATGAGGATAGGGTGGATGGAGATGTGTTAAGATGGACTCGGGATGTGATCTGAGACTGTAATAGGTCCAGGTGAGATGTAATGTTGAAATAGAGGAGAGCTGGCTCGGTTTGCCAGATGTATTGTCTGGTTTGCATTGTCCCGTGTGGTTGAAGAAGCGTACTTGTAAGTCTGGGCCAGGATGAATGTAGGTGTTTATGGTTTGTGAAGGTGAGTTCAAATTGTGTGACCAAGTTGGGTTGTTACTGGTTGTAAAGGCAGTGTGTTGGCTCATTCATGTCAGCTAGTTGGTCAAGTTGGTGTGTTGTGTAGTTGGAAGGACTAATGGAGAGGTTCGTGTATGTTGAGAGAGTAGAGTAGTTTGGGCGAGCATAGGTGGTGAAATAGATGAAGCGGCCAAGGTGGGTGTGTATTCTGACCGCAAGACAGTGTTGGTGAATAAAAGGGATTGGGAGTAATTAATGTTTTATGTTTGAATTGACAAGGATGGCACCCCATGGTGGGATCTATAGGGGGGAATGTAGTTGCAGTTTAACCATATTGGCGGATTACATTGGAGGGGCTTTGTGGGGCAGCTCGGTTTATGTTTAGCAAAACTATATCTGGCCTTCTCTGTTCAAGGAGCTCGGCCAGTAGGTGTCTAATTGTTAAATGTAAGAACGTACGTTGCAACTGGAATCGCCCTTAAACGTGATTTAATGGTTTCGTCTTAGCCAAAGTTAAGTGGTCGGGGGGGGGGAGTTTGGATTAATGCGCCCGTGATAGTGGTGCCATCAGTGGATGTGGTTTGTAAAGGTGCGAACGGACCCGTTTCCTGGAGGGGGGAGGAGAGATGGATCTGTTTTTATGTCTTTGGTCTGGTCCGTTAGAAGTTGGGTCAGGTTTAGGTTTGATGTGGATTTGTTTGGAGGAGTGGAGTTTGGACCTGGATAGGTTTTGTGTAGGTGGTGGAAGCATGTGGAGTGGGCGAAGGTGGATGCAGAGGAAGTGGAAGTTTTGGTAAGCTGTGTAGGTGTGGAAGGCTTTGGAGGGGATGAAGTGGGTAGAGGAAGTGGGGGGAGGGGTGGTCTAGTAGACTAGTAGCCGAGTAGGGGTGTGGCTGGGGAGGTGTAGAAGTAGTGAAGAGATGGTATCGTGGAGGAGGAGAGCTGGTTGGGAGTATGGATAGTGTAAGGAGGGTGGGAGAGAGGATAGGAGGGAGTGGTTGTAGGAGGCTTGGAGGGAAGCAGGAATGGAGGGATAATTAAAAGAGGTGAAGAGTGTTAAGAGACTAGTTTAGGTTAAGGACATTGTGAGTAGTCTGAAGTGTAAAGCTTGTGAGATTACCATCGCTCTAGAGTGGGCAGCAGTGGCAAGTTGACATGTTTAGTTTGTAGTTCTAGTGTGGGTTGTAGAAGGAAGAAATGCTTGTAAGTCTGTGTGGCGGTGTGTTTGATGTGTGTAGAGTAGAAGAGGTTTAGGACGAATGTGAGTGGGATAGGCCCTGGCATTGGGAGTAGGGGTGGGGTGTGGAAGGGGAGGGAAGGTGGTAAGGAAGGGGGAGGGAGGAGCAGGGAAGGGCTTTGGTTTAGGGTGGGGGTTGGTTTGCTCCTGAGGGAGGGAGAGATTGGCTTTATAGATGGGCTGGAATTTGCAACTTAACATCGTCTTCACTCTATACAGTTCCTGCTTATTTCATGTATTTGGACTGAAGATGCCTACTGTGTGGCGAAACGTTCGGAGAAGTTAAAGTTGTCTAAGGTTGCATATGTGTCTTACCAACAAACTGTAGTATTGTATACCATTTTGATGTTGAATACTTGTCAGACCTGCAACAGTGGCATCTTGGGACAGAAAACACCTGGACAAGCTTTTCACATGTGAGAAGGGTTGGATCGTAGAGGAACTTGAACCTCTCAGTGCCTCTCACTACTACTTACTACTACTACTATATACTACCCTGCACCTCTCTCTTCCGACAGTATTTAAGTCTCCCCACCCCCACATGTTCGACTTGATCTTCAGATAGTTCCTGGCTATGGAAATCTGAACTTCTCCGGCAGTGGGCTGAAACCTCAAATTTCGTACGAACTGTTTTCGGGTGAATAGACTGATTCCACATGTTCTTCACATTCTACTTCTGTTCCTGCCTCACTATCTTTCATGTATTCGACTGAAGAAGGCCCTACTGTGTAGGCGAAAACGTTTTCGGAATTAATAGTTGATCTAACTGTTGCATATGTGTCATACCTAAAGCAACTGTCGCGGTAAATTGTATACATTTTGATGTTCCATCTTGTCAGACCCCCTGCTACACGTTGCATGTGGTACAGAAAACACGATTGGACAGCTTTTTCAAGTGAGAAGGGTTGGATCTGAGAGATGGACCATGACCTCTCAGTTGCCTCTCAGACTACTACTATCTACTAGACTAATACTACCCTGCCAACCTCTCCTTCCGACAAGTATTTAAGTCTCCGCACTGTCGCTTGATCATTCAGATAGCTTCCTGACTATGGAACTGAATTGTCTCAGGGACGAGGGATGACATACCTCAATTCTACGACTTAAGGGTGATTGACTGATTTCATTCATCTTCACATCTCTACTGTTCATGCTATTTCTGTTATTCCTCGAATGAAGAAGCCTACTGTGTGGCGACGAAACCGTTCGGAATAAAGTTGTCTTAACTTGTTGCAATATGTGTCTTACCTAACAACCTTGTCGGTATTGTATACCATTTTGATGTTTTCATCTTGTCAGACGCTGCAAACACGTGGCATCTTTGGTACAGAAAACACCAATTGGACAAGCTTTTCAAAGGTGAGAAGGGTTGGATTTCTGATGTATGGGACATGGACCTCTCAGATTGTACAGTTCTAATACTATACTACTACTTACTACTACTACTACCTGAACTCTCCTTCCGACAGTTATTTAGTCTCCGCACTGTCGCTTGAATCTTCAGATAGCTTCACCCTGACTATGGAACTGAGACTTCTCCAGGCGAGGAATGACAACCTCAGGAAAGTCTACTGATCTTTAAGTTGCTTTTGTGGACTGTTTACTCGTCTTCACATCTACTATGTTCCTGCTACTTTCTGTATTCGATGAAGAAGCCTACTGTGTAGGCGAAACGTTTCGGGATAAATGTTGTCTAATGTTGCATATGAGGTCTTACTTAACTCAAACCTGTCGGTATTGTATACATTTTGATGTTCATTTGTCAGACACTGCAACACGTGGGCATCTAGGTACAAGCCAACACCTGGGACAAGCTTGTACAAAGTGTAGGAGGGATTTGAGACTGAGAGGTGTCCCATGACTTCTCAGTTGCATTCACTACTATACTATACTAATACTGACTACATGTGCACCTCTCCTTCCGACCAGATTTAAGTCTCCGCCACTTGTCAGGCTTGATCTTCAGATAGTTCCTGAACTTATGGAACTGAAACTTATCACATGGCCGAGGGACTGACATACCTCAAATTCTACGACTTTTAAGGGGTGTGATTTGGACTGATTACTCGTTCTTACACTTCTCTACTGTTCCTGCTCTACTTTCCTGTTACTTCGACTCTGAAGAAGGCCTACTGTGTAGCGCGATCAACGTTTACGGAATAACAGTTGTCTAACTGTTTGCATATGTGTACTTACTCTAACAACCTGTCGGTTTTGTATTACCCATTTTGTTGTGTTTCATCTTGTCAGACACTGCAACACGTGGCTTCTTGGTACAGAAACACTTGGACTAGCTTTTCAATGCTGAGAAGGGTTGGATCTGAGAGGGACATTGACCTCTCAGTTGCTCTCACTATACTACTAACTTATGTACTACTACTTACATTCCACTGCAGCCTTCTCCTTCCGACAGTATGTATAGTCTACGCAACTGTCGCTTGATCTCAGATAGTTCCTGGGACTATGGAACTGAACTTCTCCAGGCAAGAGGGATGACATCCTCTAATTCTACGCTTCTTTAAGGGTGAGGAATCTGTATTACTTAGTCTTCTCATCTCTAATGTTCCTGTCCTACTTTCTGTTATTCGTATTGAAGATGTAAGCCTATGTGTCTAGGCGAAACGTTTCGGATATAAAGTGGTCTAAAACGGTTTGCATATCGTGTCTTACATAAAAACCTGTCGGTAATGTATACCATTTTGATGTTCATCTTGTCAGACACTGCAACACGTGGCATCTTGGTACAGAAAACACCTTGGACAAGCTTTTCAAGTGAGAAGGGTTGGATCTGAGAGGGACATGACCTCTCAGTTGCCTCTCACTACTACTACTATACTACTATTTACTACTACCCTGCACCTCTCCTTCCGACAGTATTTAAGTCTCCGCACTGTCGCTTGATCTTCAGATAGTTCCTGACTATGGAACTGAACTTCTCCAGGCCGAGGGACTGACAACCTCAAATTCTACGACTTTAAGGGTGATGGACTGATTACATCGTCTTCACATCTCTACTGTTCCTGCCTACTTTCTGTATTCGACTGAAGAAGCCTACTGTGTAGGCGAAACGTTTCGGAATAAAGTTGTCTAACTGTTGCATATGTGTCTTACCTATCTAGAAACAGTTGGAAGGTGGTCAGCGGGTATGTACGCTGGCATCTGTGAGGGCTCCTTTACTCTTAAGGTGTCTTTGAGCAAATCCATACCGTCATATGTGGTATTGTAACATATGCGGGCCAGAGACGAACATGTCGAGTGTGTGGAACCTATTAACATATGGTGCGCAGTGTCCTCGAAGATCAACACCTGAGACTAAAGGAGCTGGGCAAGGAGTGGCGAAGGATAGAGAAGCGACGACCAAGACTTCAGGAGAGCATCATGGGGCTTGTAAGCCATGGAGTGAAATAGTGGAGGAAAATCCTGAGGAGTGTGTAACGTTACCGGAGGTGTCTCGGGTAATTGAGACCATGAGAATGGAGGAAGAGGTGGGTCCAGAGGAATTGGGTAATGGTGAGTCGGCTGCTATACACTTCGTGTTACAAGGCTTACTGGTTGATCATAATGAGGAGAGTACTCAAAGTATGGTAAAGGATGGGTAATCTGTAGAGAAGGGTAGGGTTCATGAGGTAGGTAATGCGGGTAGTAGGGATGAGCAACCTCCGAGGGTTTGTGAGGCAGAGGTTGAAGTGCACAGGGAGGGAGGTGAAGGTGGGGACATGAACATAGTTGAAGCATCTGGCAAGAGGGAGGCTGGTGCTTCTGATAGTGATGATGTCCTTACACCTGCCCAGAGACCTGGTAAGAAGCACTTGGTGGATGTGCCAAGAAAAACCTGGGGGGAGGGTGGGAAGGGGCAGGGGAAAGGTGAGGCTAGGAAAGAAAATAGTGACAAGTATAGTGTGCAGAAGCGTAAAGACACACAAGGACACAGGACAACAGGTAAGCCCCCGATAGCATTTTTTAGTGTTCAACATAAAATGCAGTTGTACAAGACTGGTACACAATACCGACAAGATGAAATTAAGACACATGTGCAACATCTGGGTATCTTTATTGTAAACGTTTCGCCATCCAGTGGCTTTATCAATACAAATTCCAGGATATAACTTGAAGACAGTAGAACTATGTACAGAAAATGAGATGATCAGTCCCTCAACCTTGGAGTAGGTGCGAAGTGCACCGTAGTCGTGGAGATTCTGAAGCAGAAGCAGGCGCCTGAGGCTTATATACTCACATCAGGTGGAAATGGGACGTGTAGCAGACGAGGGCATAGTCACTGGTAGGCGGGATTCCCCAGTGGAAGTAGGTCCTACCCAAAGACATGGGTTAGTTGTAGTAGTAGTTGTCGTAGTCGTGAAGGTTGTGTACATGTCCTCAGAATCAAGATTCCATGATGTTGCAGTGTCTGACAGGTTGTACAAGAATTGTATACAATACCGAGTGCTAAGAGCTTGGACATCCAGTAGGCTTGTGTGACCTCTAGTTATTTGTGAGAAGGGTAAGATTTGAGAGGGACCTGCTTAGTGTTGCAAGTAGGCATGCTGCAGTGCTCCTCAGTTCGTATCTTCTCGATACTTTCTACGCTTCACTATTAGCAGTACATAAGATCCATTTTCATGCTTCAGCTTCACGTTATTCCAGACTATGAAGTTTAACTCCCCTCCAGAGACAGACCACATCAAAAACTGGTACGAAGTTGATGGACTATTTAAGAACATAAGAAAGGAGGAACACTGCAGCAGGTCTGTTGGCCCATACATTATCTTTACTTCACCATTACTCCTACTGTCTCCATATTTATTCTATGTCTTTGACTGAAGAAGCCTACCGTGTCCGTGAGTCTTTCAAAAATAAAGATACTCAGTTGTTGCACATGAGACTTACTCATCTATATGTAAAGACGTCTTGTCCGAAAGGATTAAATGTTCAAGTTAGGAAGTATTTCCAGATGAAGTTGTCTGTTGTTGTTGTTAGGATACTGCACAAAAGTGTTGGATGTTGGGGTATATAGTAAGTAAGTAAGTAAGTAAATTTATTCAGGTATACACAAATACAGTTACATAGAATTATCATACATAGCAGCATATGTGTAGAGAACATAGGATAACCCAAAAAAGTCAGACAGAGTGACTTATTTCCATTGGGGTCCTATCGAGTAGAATACCTGAAAGAATCAGAACCCGTTATGAGATTAATCCATAAAGATATAGAGCAAGAATCCTCTCGGCATACTGATTGAATCTGTCCACTATTTCATCTTTATAATGGGAATGACAGATTAGGATGGGATATGACAACTCAAAACTTGTGAGGGTTGTATAGTTTACGGCGAAGCGCCCAGTGGCAAAGACACCTGAACCTCAATAAGAAGTGTCCCAACTACTCATCCACTGGCTAGAAATATAACAAAGGCGTTGTTAATGTAGAGGGACGAGCAACATCCAGTAAGGTCATCATCATAATTGATGTGAGGGAAAAATTCACTAGTACTGAATGTAAGTTTTAGAGCATTTATAAATGTGGTGTGGGCTATTTGGATGCTTGAAGAGATTGTTTCAAGAGAAATACTGACGCTAGTGCAGCTCATCTGCCTCTTCCCACACTTCCCTCGGGTAGTGTGGAATGGACATCACCACGACGTAACTTAGATACCCAACTCACTGACGATCATAAGTATTAATGTCCCTGTACTATTATTATCTGTTATTTTTACAACGTTACCTGTCTTGATCTGTGGAACCACTGCTTTATCGAAGAGTTACTCTAATTATTTATTTTTCTCACCCGTCTTTTCAACCTTCAACTTAATCTTTGTGATTGAACCATTTGTTATGTGGGTAACAGTTGTGTGTTTCTCATCTGTAGACCGTGTGTTTTGACTGAGCCAGCAGGACTCCGAGGTATCACAGGGGCTACAGACATTGTCAAAATGTCAGGGATTTAATCTTCCCTACCTTCGTCTTCATCATTTGTGGGAAGGTTACTATAAATGTGTGAGCCAGTACTCAATCGTCACCTCCGAGACAACCCGCCAGCCTTGTTCACCACTTGTTTGCTTGTTCAACAACTCATGACCAGCCTTGTTCACCACTTGTTTGCTTGTTCAACAACTCATGACCAGCCTTGTTCACCACTTGTTTGCTTGTTCAACAACTCATGACCGTGTTGATTGCCATGCTCCTCTCATAAAGGGTTCTTGCCTTGTTTTAATACTAGTGGTTGTTTATGTTGTGTCTGACCATCGTCAGCTACATCTATCAGAGAGTTATTCACTTAAGTCACCCTAGATTACTGTGGATCACAGCCTGACAACAACATCACGAACGTAACTTTACCTTCACAACATTTATAATTTGTCTATCTTAGCTGTGATTCACTTTCCTTACTTTTGTTTTATTTTTATCTTTGTTTTGATTCAGTTAAGAATGAATTAATTATTGTGTGTGTTTATTGTTAAGCAAATTGTATGAGTATGTGTTATCTT
>NC_069477.1:29227192-29299212 GCF_026875155.1 Cherax quadricarinatus | reverse complement strand
CCCAAAACCCCAAATTTCCCCAACCTCCTTTGCCATATAGAAAAATAATTGGGAATATATGAAATTCCTTTTCACTATGGCCACCCCCTCACTATGACCACTCTTAACTATGAAAAGGATAGCTTTAAAGTTGTATTTGGTGGTGGGGGGTGGGTGGGGGGTGGTGTGTTGGGGCGTGTGTGTGGTGTACTCACCTAGTTGGTTCGGGGGTCGAGTCCGAGCTCCTGGCCCCGCCTCTTCACTGATGGGCTATTTAGGTCACTCTCTCTGACCGTGAACTTTATCATACCTCTGCTTAAAGCTATATGGATTCCTGCCTCCACTACATCGCTTCCCAAACTATTCCACTTAACTGACTACTCTGTGTTGAAGAAATACTTCCTAACATCCCTGTGATTCATCTATGTCTTCAACTTCCAACTGTGTCCCCTTGTTACTGGTGTCCAATCTCTGGAACATCCTGTCTTTGTCCACTTGTCAATTCCTCTCAGTATTTTGTATGGTCGTTATCATGTCCCGCCCTTATCTCTCCTGTCCTCCAGTGTCGTCAGGTTGAGTTCCCTTAACTCTCCTCGTAGGACATACCCTTAGCTCTGGACTAGTCTTTGTTGCAAACCTTTGCACATTTCTCTATGTTTCTTTACGTGCTTGGCTAGGTGTGGGATCCAAAATGGTGCCGCATACTCCAATATGGGCCTAACGTACACGGTGTACAGGGTCCTGAACGATTCCTTATTAAGATATCGTAATGCCGTTCTGAGGTTTGCTAGGCGCCCATATGCTGCAGCAGTTATTTGATTGATGTGCGCTTCAGGAGATGTGCCTGGTGTTATACTCACCCCAAGATCTTTTTCCTTGAGTGAGGTTTGTAGTCTCTGGCCCCCTAGACTGTACTCCGTCTGCCGTCTTCTTTGACCTTCCCCAATCTTCATGACTTTGCACTTGGTGGGATTGATCCCCAGGAGCCAATTGCTGGACCAGGTCTGCAGCCTGTCCAGATCCCTTTGTAGTTCTGCCTGGTCTTCGATCGAGTGAATTCTTCTCATCAACTTCACGTCATCTGCAAACAGGGACACCTCAGAGTCTATTCCTTCCGTCATGTCGTTCACAAATACCAGAAGCAGCACTGGTCCTAGGAGTGACCCCTGTGGGACCCCCCCTGGTCACAGGTGCCCACTCTGACACCTCGCCACGTACCATGACTCGCTGCTGTCTTCCTGACAAGTATTCCCTGATCCATTGTAGTGCCTTCCCTGTTATCCCTGCTTAGTCCTCCAGTTTTTGCACCAATCTCTTGTGTGGAACTGTGTCAAACGCCTTCTTGCAGTCCAAGAATATGCAATCTACCCACCCCTCTCTCTCTTGTCTTACTGCTGTCACCATGTCACAGAACTCCAGTAGGTTTGTGACACAGGATTTCCCGTCCCTAAAACAATGTTGGCTGCTGTTGATGAGATCATTCCTTTCTAGTGTTCCACCACTCTTCTCTATAATTCTTCTCCATGATTTTGCATACTATACATGTCAGTGACACTGGTCTGTAGTTATGCTTCATGTCTGTCTCCCTTTTTAAAGATTGGGACTGCATTTGCTGTCTTCCATGCCTCAGGCAATCTCCCTGTTTCGATAGATGTATTAAATATTGTTGTTAGGGGTACACATAGCGCCTCTGCTCCCTCTCTCAATACCCATGGGGAGATGTTATCTGGCCCCATTGCCTTGAGGTATCTACCTCACTCAGAAGCCTCTTCACTTCTTCCTCGGTTGTGTGCACTGTGTCCAGCGTGGTGTGCCCCACCTCTCCGTCTTTCTGGAGCCCCTTCTGTCTCCTCTGTGAACACTTCTTTGAATCTCTTATTGAGTTCCTCACATACTTCACGGTCATTTCTTGTTGTCTCTCCTCCTTCCATTCCTTCGCCTGATTACCTGGTCCTTGACTGTTGTTTTCCTCCTGATGTGGCTGTACAACAGTTTCGGGTCATGATTTGGCTTCGCTGCTATGTCATTTTCATAATGTCTTTGGGCCTCCCTTCTATCTGTGCATATTCGTTTCTGGCTCTACGACTGCTCTCCTTATTCTCCTGGGTCCTTTGCCTTCTGTATTTCTTCCATCCCTACACACTTGGTTTTTGCCTCCCTGCACCTTTGGGTAAACCATGGGCTCATCCTGGCTTTTTCATTATTCCTGTTACCCTTGGGTACAAACCTCTTCTCAGCCTCCTTCATTTGTTGCTACATATTCCATCATCTCATTAACTGGCTTCCCTGCCAGTTCTCTGTCCCACTGAACCCCGTTCAGAAGTTCCTCATTCCTGTGTAGTCCCTTTCTTGTAGTTTGGTTCATTCGTCCTGGCCTTCCTGCTTCTCCCTCCACTTTTAGCTCTACTGTGTATTCGAAGCTTAAAACCACTGGTCACTGGCCGGCAAGGGTCTTCATATGTGATGTCCTCGATATCTGCACTACTCAAGGTGAATACTAAGTCTAGCCTTGCTGGTTCATCCTCTCCTCTCTCTCTTATAGTGTCCCTTACGTGTTGGTACATGAAGTTTTCCAGTACCACATCCATCATCTAGCCCTCCATGTATCTTGGCCCCCATGCGGGTCCAAGTTCTCCCAATCGATCTCCTTGTGGTTAAAGTCACCCATGATCAGGAGCTTTGCCCTGCACGCATGGAGCTCTTCTGGCCCCTCTAGCCAGTGTGTCCAACCATCGCTCCGTTGTTCTCGTCGTACTCTTGCCTTGGCCTCCTGCTGTTCTGTGGGGGGCTATACATCACTGGGTATTTCCACCTTGGGACCTCCAGAGTGAAGCGTTCCCGCTATGTAATTCACTTTCTTCTCCGCTGTCTCCTCTCTCCCAGCTCATCAAAATTCAGCGATTTTTGATCAGCAATGCCACTCCTCCACCCCCCCTGTTCCCTTTGTCTTTCCTCAGGACTTGGTATCCCATTGGAAAGATGGCATCTGTTATCATACCTGTAAGATTGGTTTCTGTGAGAGCTATGATGTCCGGTGATGCCTCTTTGACTCTTTCATGCCACTCCTCCCACTTATTTGTTTACCATCAGCGTTTGTGTACCATACCTTCAGTTTCCTTTCCAACACTGTGGTTTGTGGGGCCTGTGAGGGTGGGAGACCTGGTGGCATACTGTGGGATTCTATAGCTCGGTGTTGGGTGGAGGCTGTGGGTATGGATTGTAGTGTGTGTTGGGATGGTGTGATAGGTTGTATGGTTCTGAAATAGTTGTGCGTGTGCTTGCCTTTGCTGTTCTGTTCTGCTCTGACTGATCTCTGCTGGTTCCATCCTCGTCTCTTTCCTAGCTCCTTTCGCTTTTTTGTCGTCCCCTCAGCCGCTGTCGTTCTGATTTTGTCTGTCTCTGTCTAGGAACACCCTCTTGTACTCTTCCGAGTATTTCAATCGTGGTTTCTCTGGAGATCCTGTTCCGCACTGTTTCCGTCCTGAGAATCAGCTAGATTGGTCGGTTTTCTCCCTTCGAGTACCCCCCTATTCTCTGAAAATTTACAATCTCGTCCATCTCTTCACCTATTTCCGTGATGATTTTCTCAATCTCCTACTTCTTCCTGCTGCCTTTCAGTGTGTGTCCTTTCCTCTCTCTCCTGAAGCCCATGGATGAACACTGATTTTGCCCTTTCCTCCTCCCATTGCCTCACCCTCTGTGACTTTTGATCCTGCCTGTATGTGGTCAGTTTTCTCCCTTGATTTTTCCAGTGGCTCTGAAGCATGTTTGGCCTCAGCATTCGACCTATCCACCCTCTCCGTCTGCAACCAGCTGTTCTTCCCTTTCACTCCTTGGCTCTTTTCGCAGGTTGATATGACCTTAGTGTGTGTGTGTGTTGTGTGTGCACAAACACACACACACACACACACACACACACACACACACACCACACACACACACACGCACACACACACACACCACACACACACACACACACACACACACACACATCACACACACAAGTCACACACACACACACACACACACACACACACATACATCACACGCGCGCGCGCGCACACACACATAACAGGAAAGGCACTGCAATGGATAAGAGAATACCTTACAGGGAGGCAACAACGAGTCATGGTACGTGATGAGGTGTCAAAGTGGGGCGCCTGTGACAAGCGGGTTCCACAGGGGTCAGTCCTAGGACCTGTGCTGTTCTGGTATAATGTGAATGACATAACGGAAGAGATAGACTCAGAAGTGTCCTTGTTTGCGACGAGTGAAGTTATGAGAAGAATCAAATCGGATGAGATCAGGCAGACTACAAAGAGACCTGGACAGGCTACAAGCCTGTCCAGCAACTGGCTCCTTGAGTTAACCCCGTCAAATGCAAAGTCATGAAGATGGGGAAGGGCAAAGAAGACCGCAGACACAATAATAGTTTAGATGGCCAAAGTCTGCAAACCTCACTCAAGAAAAAGATTTGGGGTGAGTATAACACCGAGCATACTCCTGAGGCGCACATCAATTAGATAACTGCTGCAGCTACGGGCGCCTGGCAAACCTACGGATAGTGTTCCGATACCTCAGTAAGGAGTCGTCAAGACTCTGTATAACCATTTACGTCAGACCCATACTGGAGTTTTGCAGCACCAGTTTGGAATCCACACCTAGTCAAAGCACGTCAAGAAATTAGAGAAAGTGCAAAGGTTGCAACAAGACTATACCAGAGCTAGGGGGGATTGTCCTCAAAAGGGGGGAAACGCCGCACACTGGAGGCCAGGAGTCGGGGGGAGACATGATAACGAATAAAAATACTGCGCGGAATAAACAGGTGGACCCAAAAGACGGATGTTCCAAAGGGGACCCAACACAAAGGTCACAATGAAGTTGAAATCAGAGAATAAAAGGGGATTTTAAATATTTCTTCAGTCATAGGTATAAAGCCGGGGGAATACCAAAATGAATAGTGAGGGGGGAACCAAATTGTTTAAGGGGGGTAGAAAAAACCATGGCAGGAGAGGACCTAGTAGCATCAGTGATGAGCGGGCCAGGATCTATACTCGGACCCCTGAACCACAATAGGTGAGTAAAATGGGTGAGTACAACACACCACACACAACACACAACACCACACACACCACACACACACCAAACCACACACACACACACACACACACACACACACACACACACACACACACACACCACACACACTCACACTCACCACCCCACACACACCCCAACACAACACCCCACCCCACCACACACACTCACACTCACAACACAACAAACACACACACAACACACAACAACCACACACACACGCCACAGCACACTCACTTCTTCATCACAAACACACACTTCACACACTCACACAACCCCACACACACACCAATACACACAAACACGCACGCACACACCACACACACACACACACAAACACACACACACCCACACACACACACATCAACCCACACAACAACACACACACACACACCACACCCCAAAACACCACACACACACAACACACACACCTTGGGGTGTCCAAAAACACCGAGCAAATCACCGGAGGCACACATCAACCAAAACTGCTGAAGCATACGGGCCCCTTTGGCAAACCTGAGAGTACGTTCCGATCCCTTGATAAGGAATCTTTCAAGACAGTGTGTATGTTGGGCCCATACTGAGATGCAGCACCAGTCGGGAAAACCCCCCACCGGGGGTCAAGCATGTCAAGAAGTTAGAGAAAGTAAAAAGGGTTTTGGGAACAAGCTAGTCCCAGACTCAGGGAATGTCGTACGAGGAAAGGTTGAGGGAAATTGGACTGACGACACTGGGGGACAGAAGGTCAGGGAGACATATAATGACATACAAGATACTGCGGGGAATAGACAAGTGGACAGAGATAGGATGTTCCAGAGAGGGACCACAGAAACAAGGGGTCACAACTGGAAGCTGAGGACTCAGACGAGTCACAGGGACGTTGGGAATATTTCTTCAGTCATAGAGTCGTCAGAAAGTGGAATAGCCTAGCAAGTAAGTAGTGGAGCGGGAACCATACATATTTTAAAAGAGGTATATAAAGCTCAGAAAGCAGAGAGGAGGGGACCTAGTAGCGATCAGTAAAGGGAGGCGGGGCCAGGAGCTGGAGTCTCGACCCCTGCAACCCACATAGGTGGAAAAATTTAGGTGAGTAACACACACACACACACACACACACACACACCCACACACACACACACGCAGAGGCAATTATGATGATATTCTTTCATATTGTTCATCTATCTAATATTACATTGCGATTACCATCGTAATGCTAAAACGAGAGTAATCACCTTTATAATATTAGATATTCAATTTCATCTTTCCCATTTTTCATTATGTATATATTATTCTAGTAACTACCAATTTGTTTGTTTGGCCTCACCTCATACTGCACTCGCCTGAAGCAGCTGACGTCAGGTGTGAGTGGGTGACGTCAGTGTGAGTGGGGTTGACGTCAGGTGAGAGTGGGGTAGAATTAGCAGGACAACACCTCTCCAGTCTGAGAAGGCCCTCTACTTACTCGTGACTTGACTGAGAAGTTATTCAGCAGTATAATATTATTCTCTTAGTCACTTGAAAGTAGTTTATTTTGTAAAACTCTCACCAAGTAAAATCTCTTCAGTGTTTAAAGAGACTTTAATTAAGCTTGGATCGTCTCTGGTTTGAGTGACCATGTAACTTGATCAAATTCATATGTAAATCCCATTCAGTCGGAAAATGTAATTGTAAACGATATATAAGTTATAAGTCTGTTAAGTGTTATTTCTTTATAAGTAAAGGTACCATTTTTAAAATACTATATAGAATATCACCTAAATTACTTTACATAAAAACAAGTCTTCAAGCAATCTTTTCATCACCACATTGTACAAATCCTTATTACGATTTTCCATGAGTATATTAGATATTAAACATCTCCTATATTCAGGCCTAATATATTACTAATTCTAAGGTCAATCGTAATAAATGGGGACCTACTGTCCGGAGACTGAACCTTAAAATACACACCTTTAAGCATACAGACTTATAAAAAAATGGCTGAATTATCCGCCAGGTTTGAAGACCTTTCAGTTGAAAGACTGAATGCGTTAAAGTTACAAACTTGTTGGCAAATAGCAAAATCTCTCGGAGTAAAATACTACGAACACTACACTGCTGTTACCCTACGAGCTATCATTCGGAATTTACTTTTTCCAGAACCCCCAGGAGAAGACTCCTGCGAGGAATTAGATGATGATGAAAGTCTAATTTCAAAAACTTGACCAGCAGTCATTAGTAAATGACATGGAAGTGCCTTCAGTAGTTACTAAGGACACATCAACGAGACCCAAGACTCCAAGACCATTTTGGTCTCAAGCTCAGCCCACTGGGAAACCCTAGACTTCCCCGGTAGTACACCAGGAACTGTAACATTCTCTACGTTGACGGAACCCAGAGCTCTGTGAGGAATAATCCAGTTTTCCCAATGGACTCCATTCAAATTCCTCCAGAGATCCACTCTCCTGAACAATTCGAGAGATTAGAAACGCTTCTTGATATTACAAACTACGAACATTGAAGCCAACGTAAGTTTAAACATGAAGAGTTTGAAAGAGAATCCATCAGACGTGATAGACAACTCGACCCCGGAAAAACTGCATCTCGTCCGACACCAAGAATCGAGACGTTCAATGTTCATCAAGCGGCCGCCATGGTTCCCAGATTCTGTGAAGAAAACCTCGACGCATTTTTTGAAGCCTTTGAAAGCCAGGCTCAAATTATGAAGTGGCCCCGGAACAATTGGGCTGCCCTGATACACACTACGTTGAGCGGGAAAGCACAGGCTAGCACGGCGTCCTTAACCTTCGCCATGTATTCTCACTATGAGACAATAAAAAACTGTATTGGACGCTTACGACTTGTTGCCTGCTAGTTATCTAGTCATTCCGGACTTTGAAGCGCAACCCACAGCAGTCCTGGATAGAGTTTGCCCGAGGAAAACAGCAGCATTTGAGAGATGGCTTAGGGCTTCAAACTGCAATACAGTGAATCCCTTTCTAAATTGATTTTAAATGAAGACTTCCTCAATTATTGACGACGACCTACATACTTACCTTATCGGACGTGCAGCCCCAACGCTAATAGAAACTGCTTCGATAGCTGATCATTATGAGATACTCACCAGATGACGGGTAGAAGTAAACGTCAAGAGGCTTTTCGGAAAAATCCCAAGAAAGATTCAAAGCTTGAAAGAAGAGCGTAACGGTGCTTTCTCCAAACTAGGATAGTAATTCCAGTTATGGAAAATGTCGAGTTAAAAAAGGTAGATGTTCCCCAACGGATTTGTAATTACGGCCACAAATCGGGACATTGAAAACCAATGGTAGAAAGAAAAATGAACGGAACTATGAAAATCCCAGGAGATAACCCTACTCAAGTGATCCCTCCCAGGTCCAAGCTAAAGCCCGGCCTGTAGGAAACGAAACTGGAATCGTCCCGTCCAGAGACCCAACAGACGAAGATTGACTACATTCTGAAACTGAGGTAGCGAGGCCATGGAACCTTACCTTGCTACAGGAAAAGTCCGCCTCGACAAAATAAGTGTTAGTTAACGTCACTACACTTCGAGTTATCTGTCTTTATTGAGGACAGAACGTATTACCCCTTGATAATCACTCAGACACCAAGATAGAAGTCTTGTTAGAGCTTACGGTGGCGCCTTAATTAAAGTACCATTGCATAAAGTGTTTTTGGAAATCTCCGACTATGTGGGTTGGATATCTGTTGGCGTATCTAGTAAAGAATCCCCATTCAGGTTGTTGGACTGTTGATCGGAAATGATGTATACCACCAACGTAATTTGTTGGTGATAAATAACTCTTCTGAAACTCATTATGCTTTAGAACATTAAACGATGGTCCAGCATTATTTCCTTAAACATTATTACTCGTGCTATGTCTCGCTCCGCAGATTGTGAAGAGCCATCTAAAAATAAAGACCTGGGTTTAGATTTGCTATTCAGTAATGAAATACAAACTGGATCCTTTAAACCTAGTCAAGCCATGATAACCACCGGTGTTCCGCTGGAAAAGGTCTCGGAAGAAATGACCTGATTCAGGCTCAAACTTAGATCCAGACTTGAATCATGTAGAAGTATAGCATTTCTGAGGAACACGCAATCTACTAGAAAACTGTTATTATTACAAGGATGGTATCCTTATGAAAAAGGAGAAAAGTAATGGTTCCAAAGACGTGAGGAGTTTAGTAGTATTGCCAACTTCTTTCCGAGATACCACTCTTGAATTTTCTCATAATAGTCCTCTAGGTGGACATCTTGGAACAAGGAAGACTAGGAAAAATAGTAAAACATTTTTATTGGCCTAAGATGGGGGAAAAGGTGAGTAAATATGTTAAAAAATGTCATATTTGCCAGAAGGCAGGTAAGCCTGCTCATAAACCCTCCCCGGCCCCCTGATTCTTATTCCTGCACAAGGAGAACCTTTCTCTCGTCTAATTATTGAATGTGTGGGACCCCTGCCGAAGACCCGTCAGGGAAACCAATATTTCTTTACAATCATGGATACTAGTACAAGATATTCGGAAGCTATCCCTGTTAGGAAAATTACTTCTCTGGTGATTGTTCGTTCCTTATTAAAGTTCTTTTCTCAAGTGGGAATCCCCAGAGAAATTCAGTCAGACCAAGGAACGAACTTTACTTCTAAAACTTTCAGAGAAGCAATGTCCCACTTGGGTATTGAATCTTTGTTGTCCACTAGTTATCACCCTCAATCCCAAGGAGCTCTGGAGCGCTTTCACCAGACTAAAATCTATGCTAAGAGCATATTGTGAACAGTTTTCCCAAGACTGAGATGAGTTTCACTCCGTTTGAACTCATCTACGGGCATCAGGTCCGAGGCCCACTAGCAGTATTGAAAGATACTTGGACTGGCAAGACAACATCCTCTACAAAATCATCACCAGCTCTGATGCAGGAACGTTTGCCTTTCGCTAGAGACTTAGCCGCAGAAAATTTGGCGAATGCTCAAAGGAAAATGAAAATTTGGTACGACAAACGAGCGAAACCCCGTTCATTTCAACCTAAAGATTTAGTAACGGTTCAGAGGTTAGTTTCCGGTCATGCTCTCTTACCACGTTACCAAGGTCCTTATGAAGTCGTGAGTAAATGATGTAAATTATGTAGTTAAGATACCTGGAAAACGGAACAAAGTATTTCACATAAATCAACTGAAATCTTATCATTCCAAAACACTACCTACCACATCCATCATTACCTTATCTACAATCAGAGAAAATACATCATCAGAAGGTGTCAAAACAGCCGACGCTCACCTTAAAAATTCTGAGGCTCTACTCAATCTTGATAAACTTCTTAACAATCTGGACGATTCAAAAAGGCAAGAAATAAGTAACCTAATATTGAATTATAAAAGCTTATTTGGAGATGTGCCAAAAACTTATACTCTAGGCTATCACGAAGTCGAGCTCCTCGATTCGCGTCCAATCAAACAACCACCTGATAGAGTGAGGCCAGCTAAATATTAGATGTTGAAGCAAGAAGCTGACTTTCTTATCGAACATGGCCAGGCAGAACGAAGTAAGAGTCCTTGGGCGTCACCTTGCCTGTTAGTTCCCAAACCAGGCGGAACATTCGGCATGTGTACGGACTACCGTAAGCTTAATTCTGTCACAATACCGGACGGTTACCCTCTTCCTCGAATAGACGACCTGATAGATACCGTCTCCAGCTCTACATTCATGAGTCGACTTGATTTACTGCGAGGGTATTACCAAGTCCCTCTTGCTCCAAAGGATAGAGACAAAACAGCCTTTGCAATTAAAGATGGTTTGTTCAATTACAGAGTTATGCCCTTCGGGTTATGTAACGCGGCCTCAACATTTCAGAGACTTATGAACGAGCTGACTCGACCTTTGGAAGGCGATGAGGCATATCTTGATGATTTGGTAGTGTTTAGTGACTCTTGGGAGGAACACCTTATTGGACTGGAAGCTTTATTCAACTCCCTAGAGCTATAATTTCACAGTCAATCTAGCAAAGCGTGCTTTTGGACAAGCCACTATTAAATACTTAGGTTTTCAAATAGGACAAGGGAAAGTTGTCCCCCTTAACCTTAAAGTAAAGGCCATTACTGAATTCCCTATTCCAAGCTACTACCGAAGATTTTGTCCAAACTTTGCACAATTAGCTGCTCCTCTGACTGAATTAACTAGTCCTAGAGTAACCTTTAAATGGACCCTGGAATGTAATGAAGCTTTTGAAAAATTAAAACGATTCCTTACGTCCTCTCTTGTATTACAAAGTCCCAATTTTCACAAACCCTTTATCTTGCATATTGATGCTAGCTGCTACGCTATAGGGGCAGTCTTGCTACAAAATTCATCAGATACTAAAGTTTTGCATCCCATTTGCTATTTCTCATCAAAGTTAAAGTCCCATCAAAGAAATTATTCAACTGTTGAAAAAGAGGCATTAGCCCTGGTAGTTTCTTTAGAGTATTTCGACGAATACTTGGGAACGTCGCCTTATAAAATATCAATATTTTCCGATCACAATCCCTTAACATTCAGAAATACAATGAAATCAAAGACTGCCCGGACTCTGAGGTGGACTCTCAGAATTCAGTCATATTCATTCAGCATTAATCATATAAAAGGTCCGAGTAACGTTCTTGTGGCTAGCGAGGGGCAGTCTAGCGAGGGGCAGTCTAGCGAGGGGCAGTCTAGTGAGGGGCAGTCTAGCGAGGGGCAGTCTAGTGAGGGGCAGTCTAGCGAGGGGCAGTCTAGCGAGGGCAGTCTAGCGAGGGGCAGTCTAGTGAGGGGCAGTCTAGCGAGGGGCACTCTAGTGAGGGGCAGTCTAGCGAGAGAAAGTCTAGCGAGGGGCAGTCTAGTGAGGGGGAGTCTAGCGAGGGGCAGTCTAGCGAGGGGCAGTCTAGCGAGGGGCAGTCTAGTGATGGGCAGTCTAGTGAGAAGCAGTCTAGCGAGAGGCAGTCTAGCGAGGGGCAGTATAGTGAGGGGCAGTCCAGCGAGAGGCAGGTTAGGGACGGGCAGTCTAGCGAGGGCCAGTCTACTGAGGGGTAGTCTAGCGAGGAGCAGTCTAGGGAGGGGCAGTCTAACGAGGGGCAGTCTAGCGAGTGGCAGTCTAGCGATGGGCAGTCTAGCGAGAGGCAGTCTAGCGAGGGGAAGTCTAGCGAGTGGCAACCTAGCGAGGGGCAGTCTAGCGAGGGGCAGTCTAGTCAGGGGCAGTCCAGCGAGAGGCAGTCTAGAGAGGGGCAGTCTAGTGAGGGGCAGCCTAGCGAGGGGCAGCCTAGCGAGGGGCAGTCTAGTGAGGGGTTGTCTAGCGAGGGGCAGTCTAGCGAAAGTGCACACTTCCACAAGTGCACACATCCACAAGTGCACACATCCACAAGTGCACACATCCACAATTGCACACATCCACAAGTGCACACATCCACAAGTGCACACATCCACAAGTGCACACATCCACTAGAGCACACATCCACAAGTGCATACATCCACAAGTGCACACATCCACATGTACACACATCCACAAGTGCACACATCCACATGTGCATACATCCACAATTGCACACATCCACAAGTGCACACATCCACAAGTGCACACATCCACAAGTACACACATCCACAAGTACACACATCCACAAGTGCACACATCCACAAGTGCACACATCCACAAGTGCACACATCCACAAGTGCACACATCCACAATTGCACACATCCACAAGTGCACACATCCACAAGTGCACACATCCACAAGTGCACACATCCACAAGTGCACAAATCCACAAGTACACACATCTACAAGTGCACACATCCACAAGTGCACACATCCACAAGTACACACATCTACAAGTGCACACATCCACAAGTGCACACATCCACAAGCACACACATCCACAAGTGCACCCATCCACAAGTGCACACATTCACAAGTGCACACATCCACAAGTGCACACATCCACAAGTGCACACATCCACGAGTACACACATCTACAAGTGCACACATCCACAAGTACACACATCCACAAGTACACACATCCACAAGTGCACTCATCCACAAGTACACACATCCACAAGTGCCCACATCCACAAGTGCACACATGCACAAGTGCACACATGCACAAGTGCACACATGCACAAGTACACACATGCACAAGTACACACATCCACAAGTGCACACATCCACAAGTGCACACATCCACAAGTGCATACATCCACAAGTGCAAACATTCACTAGTGCACACATCCACAATTGCACACATCCACAAGTGCACACATCCGCAAGTACACACATCCACCAGTGCACACATCCACAAGTGCACACATCCACAAGTGCACACATCCACAAGTACACACATCCACAAGTGCATACATCCATAAGTGCACACATCTACAAGTGCACACATCCACAAGTGCACACATCCACAAGTGCACACATCCACAAGTGCACACATCCACAAGTGCATACATCCACAAGTGCACACATCCACAAGTGCACACATCCACAAGTGCACACATCCACAAGTGCACACATCCACAAGTGCACACATCCACAAGTGCACACATCCACAAGTGCACACATCCACAAGTGCAAGCTTTCATCAGTCAGCAAGTCCACAAGCTTTACAACTCTGCAACAAAATTATCCGAGGTTGGATGTCAGATCGTACCATCTGAATTCAGTTAAACATAAAAATAGCTATACTGATAAAATTCCCTACTTATTAACCTGATAAATACTAAAATTCCATTTGTTTATGAATGCTGCTGACTGCAACAGAGCAGGAAGTCGTGGGGGTCGAGTACTGAGATTTTAAGGTCTGGTTTCGGAAGGGAAAGAAAATATATGTGTGTCCTGGAGTGAGATGCTAGGAAATGGGATAGTGTAGAATGTACAGCATAGCGCCTTAAACGTGGTTTATATACTGTAGTGAGGTGAGGCGAAGCAGGTGGAGGCGGGGTCATAGTGGTACCATCCACCAGTCGAAGTAGGCCTTCGTCCAAAGGTTGGACAAGTTTTGAAGAATTCTTTGTAACAAGATCCCATGATGCTGCAGTATCTGACAGTTGTGATGAATGGTTTGAAAAACCGACAAGTTGAAGATTGAGACACTTATGCAACATATGGGAATCTTTATCAGGAAACGTTGATGTGGACTGAACACATCGACTCCAGGACTGAGGGACTGATTACCTCAACTCCTCCTCTCCTTACGCCTTTCTACTTTGTATTTGACTGATGAAGCCACTGTGTGGCTAAACGTTTCCTGAATAAAGATTTCGCATATGTTGCATAAGTGTCTCAATCTTCAACTTGTCGGTTTTTCAAACCATTCATCACAACTGTCAGACACTGCAGCATCATGGGATCTTGTTACAAAGAATTCTTCAACACCTGTCCAACCTTTGGACGAAGAAGTACTTTGACTAGTGGATGGTACCACAATGGATATGTCATGATGTAGGGAGAGAAGACGTGAAGCAGTTCTGGTGAGAGCAGCTGTGATGGAGCCGTTTTTTTCTTTTACCTTGCGTGTTCAAGGCAATTGTTAAAATAGAGGCTTTTCTTGGTCAGTCATGTTCTTATGTACGATGACTGCCCGAGGGGAAGGGGGATACTAAACAAAGAGGAAATGGAAAACCTTGCGTGAGATATAGACGAATGCTGGAAAACTAGAAAATGCGCTTGAAATGGAAGGAGAAAAGTTCTCCAGAAGGTGGAGAGTTTGTCCAGAGAATTTTCATAACACTGATGACTTCGATTAACATTCCCGAGTTTAGAAGTATATTATTTTCATAATATAACTGTTACCCTTGTGAAGGTTAAGTGCCTCTTGAGACCCTCAAAGAGCATTTGAAGGAACCTCCTCCTCCTCCTCCTCCTCGTGGAAATAGGACAGAAAAATAAATTATAACAAAAATAAGATAAACAGTTTTTATTAATGTAAGCAAATCTCTCAAAATATAAAGAATTTAAACATGAACTCGTCCTAACGGAAGCAAATGATCGAAAATTAAATAAATAAGTCAAATAAAGCAAGCCTAATATGTACAGAATAATGTTCTTCTCAATCTGCCGTTGGTATAGCAAGGCGCACGGGAAAACCTGGAGTGGAACGGAACGCTAGAGCTAGAGCTGTGTGGTCAGAAGTAGTCGTGACTATTGTGAAGTCCAGCTCCAGAAGATAATAACACATATGAAGGTGCACAGCTAGCAGCTCGGTTAACGGAGTTAGCTGCCGCCAGTGGTAGACAACTGGAGATCGGCCAAAGAGGTATAGGAAACATGTCGTCAAGTCGATTTCCATTAGCCTCTCCTTGTAGGATATGTCCCTTAGCTCCGGGACTAGTCTTGTTGCAAACCTTTGCATTTTCTCTAATTCCCTTACTTGGCTAGGTGTGGGTTCCAAACTGGTGATGCATACTCCAGTATAGGTCTAATGTACACAGTGTACAGGGTCCTGAACGATTCCTTATTGAGATGTCGGAATGCTAATCTTAGGTTTGCTAGGCGCTCATATGCTGCAGCAGTTATTTGGTTGACGTGCGCCTCAGGAGATGTGCCTGGTGTTATGCTCACAACAAGATCCCTTTCCTTGAGTGAGGTTTGTAGTCTCTGGCCCCCCTAGACTGTACTCTATCTGCGGTCTTCTTTTCCCTTCCACTATCTTCATGACTTTACACTTGGTGGGGTAGAACTCAAGGAGCCAGTTGCTGGACCAGGCTTGCAGCCTGTCCAGATTCATTTGTAGTTCTACCTGGTCCTCGTCCAACTGAATTCTTCTCATCAGCTTCACATCATCTGCAAACAGGGACACTTCTGAGTCTATTCCTTCCATCATGTCGTTCACATATACCAGAAACAGCACCGATCCTAGGACTGACGCCTGTAGAATCCCGCTCGTCACAGGCGCCCACACTGACACCTCGCACGTACCATGACTCGTTGTCTTCCCGACAGGTATTCCCTGATCCACTGCAGTGCCTTCCCTGTTATCCCTGCCTGGTCCTCCGGTTTTTGCACTGATCTCTTGTATGGGACTATATCAAACGCCATCTTACAGTCCAAGAAAATACAATCTACCCACCCCTCTCTCTCTTGTCTTACCACTGTCACCCGTCCCTGAAACCGTGCTGGCTGTCACTGATAAGCTCATTCCTTTCTAGGTGCTCCATCCTTATCCTTATCTTCTCCTTGACTTTGCATACTATACATATAAGTGACACTGGTCTGTAGCTTAATGCATCGTGTCTGTCTTTTCTATTAAAAATTGGGACTACATTTGCTGTCTTCCATTCCTCAGGTAGTTGCCCTGTTTCGATAGATGTGTTGTAGTTTATTGTTAATGGTACACATAGCGCCTCTGATCCCTCTCTCAGGACTCATAGAGAGATGTTATCCGGCTACATCGCCTATAAGGTACCTAGCTCGCTTAGCAGCCTCTTCACTTCTTCCTCGGTTGCATGTATTGTGTCCAACACCTCATGGTGTACCCCACCTCTCCATCCTTCTAGAGTTCCTTCTGTCACCACTGTGAACACTTCTTTGAATCTCATGTTGAGCTCCTCACATACTTCATGGTCGTTTCTTGTGATCTCTCCTCCTTCCTTCCTCAGCCTGATTACCTGGTTCTTGACTGTTGTTTTCCTCCTGATATGGCTGTATAGCAGCTTTGGGTCAGATTTGGCTTTTGCTGCTGTCATTGTCACATTGTCGTTGTCCCTCCCTTCTTACCCGTGCATATTTATTTCTGGCTCTACGACTGCTCTCCTTATTCTCCTGGGTCCTTTGCCTTCTATATTTCTTCCATTCTGAAGATTGAGACATTTATGCACCATATGGGAATCTTTATTTAGGAAACGTTCCGCCACAAAGTGGCTTCATCAGTCCAATTCAAAGCAGAAAGGTGCAAGGAGAGGAGGAGATTGAGGTAATCAGTCCCTCAGCCTGAAGTCGATGTGTTTATCCATCAACCTTATAGAATGTACAGCATAGGGCCGTAGACGTGGCTTATATACTGTAGTCAGGTGAGGTGAAGCAGGAGGAGGCTGGGTCATAGTGGTACCATCAACTAGTCAAAGTAGGTCTTCGTCCAAAGGTAGGACAAGTTGGAGAATTCTCCTGGATCCTTTGCCTTCTATACTTCTTCCATTCTCTAGCACACTTGGTTTAGGCCTCTCTACACCCTTGGGTGAACCAAGGGCTCATCCTGGCTTTCTCGTAACTTCTGTTACCTTTGGGTACAAACCTCTCCTCAGTTTCCTTGCATATTGTTGTCACACATTCAGTCTCATTTACTGATTTCCCTGCCAGTTCTCTGTCCCACTGAACCCCGTGCAAGAAATTCGTCACGCCTGTGTAGTCCCTCTCTTGTAGCTTGTCTTCATTTTTCCTGCCCTTCCCGGTTCCCTTTCTACTTGTAACTCTGCTTTGTATTTGAAGCTCAGAACCACATTGTCACTGACCCTGAGGGGTCTTTCATATGTGATGTCCTCAGTATCTGCACTACTCAAGGTGAATACTAGGTCCAGTCTTGCTGGTTTGTCTTCTCTCTCTCTCTCTGGTAGTGTCCCTTACGTGTTGGTACATGAGGTTTTCCAGTATCACCTCTATCATCGTAGGCCTCCACGTTTTTGGGCTCCCATGTGGCTCCAAGTTCTCCCAGTCAATTTCTTTGTGATTTAAAGTCCCACAATCAGCAGCTTTGCCCTGCTCGCATGAGCTCTTCTGGCCACTTAAGCCAGTGTGTCAACCATCGCTCTGTTACTCTCATCATACTCTTGCCTTGGCTTCCTCATGTTCTGTGGTGGGTTATATATCACTGAAATTACCACCTTGGGACCTCCAGACTGAAGTGTTCCCATTATGCAATCTATTCATTCTCCTCTGTCTCCTGTCTCCAGCTCTTCAAAATCCCATTGGTTTTTGATGAGCAGTGCCACTCCTCCACCCCCTCTGTTCCCTGTCTTTCCTCAGCATCTGATATCTCGTTTGAAAGATGGCATCTGTTATCAGGTGTGCGTGTGTGTGGGGCAGAGTGAGGGAGAGAGAGAGGGGGGAATAAGGGGGAGAGAGAGGGGAGGAAAGGGAAGGAGAGAGAGAGGCAAAGGGAGAGAGAGAGGCAAAGGGAGAGAGAGAGGCAAAGGGGGAGAGAGAAGGGTAGAGGGAGGGAGAGGGGGGAGGGATAGAGAGGAAGAGAGAGGAAGTGAGTAAAACGGGGAGAAAGCGAGATGGAGAGAGAAAGAGAGAGGGTGTGAGAGAGGGGAAGAGGGGCAAGAATGACGGAGAGACAGAGAGAGGAGAAAGAGGGGGCGAGGGGGAGAATGAGGGAACGAGGGGGAAGAGTGAGGGGGCGAGGGAGGGTGGGAGAGTGAAGGTAGAGTGTGTGTGGGTCTATGTGAGTGTGTGAAAAGTAGTGGGTGGGAGTGTGTTCGGGTGTGTGTGCACGGTTTGGACACTACTAGTGGTGCTGTGCTGACCTTGACCTGCCGCTGACACAACAACTACCTACTAGCTTGTACCTTCTATGCTTTTCCTATTTCCTAAATATTCTAGTCTAACAGACACCTGTCTGCCCGCCCTGGCTTCTGTTTTAAATTACCAATTACTGTTCATTATTGAGTACTTATATTAACCTATTCCTTTTCATACTAAGAGAGTGGACCGTTCACAAAACAGCTGGCGGTGCCTGGAACGCACACCTGACTCCCCAAAACCATGCATAGCTGAGTATGCCTGCGAAGCAGCCAGTAGATTATACAACTGCTTGTGATGTCCTGGCGTAGTACCTCCACCTCTGTTTCTTCAATACATATATTTTTTCCTATTCACAGTGCTTCTTTCACTGGTCACACACTGATTTCATTGTATTATCTTTCTTGGATGGTACACGTGACAACACTACTTATACCACACTAAGCCTGTTGTCTCGGTCTTACGGCACCAATATCACTTTCAAGATCACGGATGTGGCTCTCACCACCCTTATCTGACACAGAGCAACTTGTAAATCAATTCAATGGTTGTTCACTTACCCTGCCACATTAAATGACCCCTGCAGTTTCCTTTAGTCCTCAAAATACTTAAATTCACAGAGCACTAATGTTGTGCGACAACTGCACGTGTTTATACCCCACTATCACAGAACACTGTTGTTGTGTGACACCTGCATGTGTGTATCCCCCACTATCACAGAACACTGTTGTTGTGTGACACTTGCACGTGTGTATCCCCCACTATCACAGAGCACTAACGTTGTGTGACTCCTGCTCGTGTGTATCCCCCACTATCACAGAACACTGTTGTTGTGTGACACCTACACGTGTTTATCCCCCACTATCACAGAACACTGTTGTTGTGTGACACCTGCATGTGTGTATCCCCCACTATCACAGAACACTATTGTTGTGTGACACTTGCACGTGTGTATACCCCACTATCACAGAGCACTAACGTTGTGTGACTCCTGCTCGTGTGTATCCCCCACTATCACAGAACACTGTTGTTGTGTGACACTTGCATGTGTGTATCCCCCACTATCACAGAGCACTAATGTTGTGTGACACCTGCAAGTGTGTATCCCCCACTATCACAGAGCACTAATGTTGTGTGACACCTGCACGTGTGTATCCCCCACTATCACAGAACACTGTTGTTGTGTGACACTTGCACGTGTGTATCCCCCACTATCGCAGAGCACTAATGTTGTGTAACTCCTGCTCGTGTGTATCCCCCACTATCACAGAGGACTAATGTTGTGTGACACCTGCACGTGTGTATAACCCAATATCACAGAGCACTAATGTTGTGCGACTCCTGCACGTGTGTATCCCCAACTACCACAGAGCGCTAATGCTGTGTGACTCATGCACATGTGTATCCCCCATTATCACAGAGCACTAATGTTGTGTGATTCCTGCACGTGTGTATCCCTCACTATCACAGAGCACTAATGCTGTGTGGCTCCTGCACGTGTGTATCCCTCACTATCACAGAGCACTAATGCTGTGTGGCTCCTGCACGTGTGTATCCCTCTCTATCACAGAGCACTAATGTTGTGTGACTCCTGCACGTGTATATCCCTCACTATCAGAGCACTAATGCTGTGTGGCTCCAGCAAGTGTGTATCCCTCACTATCACAGAGCACTAATGCTGTGTGGCTCCTGCACGTGTGTATCCCTCACTATCACTGAGCACTAATGCTGTGTGACTCCTGCACGTGTGTATCCCTCACTATCACAGAGCACTAATGCTGTGTGGCTCCTGCACGTGTGTATCCCTGACGATCACAGAGCACTAATGTTGTGTGGCTCCTGCACGTGTGTATCCCTCACTATCACAGAGCACTAATGCTGTGCGGCTCCTGCACGCGTGTATCCCTCACTATCACATAGCACTAATGTTGTGTGGCTCCTGCACGTGTGTATCCCTCACGATCACAGAGCACTAATGTTGTGTGGCTCCTGCACGTGTGTATCCCTCACTATCACAGAGCACTAATGTTGTGTGGCTCCTGCAAGTGTGTATCCCCCACTACCACAGAGCACTAATGTTGTGTGACACCTGCACGTGTGTATCCCCCACTATCACAGAACACTGTTGTTGTGTGACACTTGCACGTGTGTATCCCCCACTATCGCAGAGCACTAATGTTGTGTAACTCCTGCTCGTGTGTATCCCCCACTATCACAGAGGACTAATGTTGTGTGACACCTGCACGTGTGTATAACCCAATATCACAGAGCACTAATGTTGTGCGACTCCTGCACGTGTGTATCCCCAACTACCACAGAGCGCTAATGCTGTGTGACTCATGCACATGTGTATCCCCCATTATCACAGAGCACTAATGTTGTGTGATTCCTGCACGTGTGTATCCCTCAATATCACAGAGCACTAATGCTGTGTGGCTCCTGCACGTGTGTATCCCTCACTATCACAGAGCACTAATGCTGTGTGGCTCCTGCACGTGTGTATCCCTCTCTATCACAGAGCACTAATGCTGTGTGACTCCTGCACGTGTATATCCCTCACTATCAGAGCACTAATGCTGTGTGGCTCCAGCAAGTGTGTATCCCTCACTATCACAGAGCACTAATGCTGTGTGGCTCCTGCACGTGTGTATCCCTCACTATCACTGAGCACTAATGCTGTGTGACTCCTGCACGTGTGTATCCCTCACTATCACAGAGCACTAATGCTGTGTGGCTCCTGCACGTGTGTATCCCTGACGATCACAGAGCACTAATGTTGTGTGGCTCCTGCACGTGTGTATCCCTCACTATCACAGAGCACTAATGCTGTGCGGCTCCTGCACGCGTGTATCCCTCACTATCACATAGCACTAATGTTGTGTGGCTCCTGCACGTGTGTATCCCTCACGATCACAGAGCACTAATGTTGTGTGGCTCCTGCACGTGTGTATCCCTCACTATCACAGAGCACTAATGTTGTGTGGCTCCTGCACGTGTGTATCCCTCACTATCACAGAGCACTAATGTTGTGTGGCTCTTGCACGTGTGTATCCCTCACTATCACAGAGCACTAATGTTGTGTGGCTCCTGCACGTGTGTATCCCTCACGATCACAGAGCACTAATGCTGTGTGGCTCCTGCACGTGTGTATCCCTCACTATCGCAGAGCACAAATGTTGTGCGGCTCCTGCACGTGTGTATCCCTCACTATCACAGAGCACTAATGTTGTGTGGCTCCTGCACGTGTGTATCCCTCACGATCACAGAGCACTAATGTTGTGTGGCTCCTGCACGTGTGTATCCCTCACTATCACAGAGCACTAATGTTGTGTGGCTCCTGCACGTGTGTATCCCTCACGATCACAGAGCACAAATGTTGTGTGGCTCCTGCACGTGTGTATCCCTCACTATCACAGAGCACTAATGTTGTGTGGCTCCTGCACGTGTGTATCCCTCACTATCACAGAGCACTAATGCTGTGTGGCTCCTGCACGTGTGTATCCCTCACTATCACAGAGCACTAATGCTGTGTGGCTCCTGCACGTGTGTATCCCTCACGATCACAGAGCACTAATGTTGTGTGGCTCCTGCACGTGTGTATCCCTCACGATCACAGAGCACTAATGTTGTGTGGCTCCTGCACGTGTGTATCCCTCACTATAACAGAGCACTAATGTTGTGTGGCTCTTGCACGTGTGTATCCCTCACTATCACAGAGCACTAATGTTGTGTGGCTCCTGCACGTGTGTATCCCTCACGATCACAGAGCACTAATGCTGTGTGGCTCCTGCACGTGTGTATCCCTCACGATCACAGAGCACTAATGCTGTGTGGCTCCTGCACGTGTGTATCCCTCACTATCACAGAGCACTAATGTTGTGTGGCTCCTGCACGTGTGTATCCCTCACGATCACAGAGCACTAATGCTGTGTGGCTCCTGCACGGTGTATCCCTCATATCACAGAGCAGTAATGTTGTGTGGCTCCTGCACGTGTGTATCCCTCACGATCACAGAGCACTAATGCTGTGTGGCTCCTGCACGTGTGTATCCCTCACTATCACAGAGCACTAATGTTGTGTGGCTCCTGCACGTGTGTATCCCTCACTATCACAGAGCACTAATGTTGTGTGGCTCCTGCACGTGTGTATCCCTCACTATCACAGAGCACTAATGTTGTGTGGCTCCTGCACGTGTGTATCCCTCACTATCACAGAGCACTAATGTTGTGTGGCTCCTGCACGTGTGTATCCCTCACTATCACAGAGCACTAATGTTTGTGTGGCTCCTGCACGTGTGTATCCCTCACTATCACAGAGCACTAATGCTGTGTGGCTCCTGCACGTGTGTATCCCTCACTATCACAGAGCACTAATGTTGTGTGGCTCCTGCACGTGTGTATCCCTCACTACACAAAATACAAAACTATCACCTCTGCATATTATACAAAATAATCACAACTTTACAGTTTAAGAAACTATAACCAATACACACTATCAACACATTACACTATACAAAACTGTCACTACTCACTATACAAAACTGTCACTACTCACTATACAAAACTGTCACTACTCACTATACAAATCTGTCACTACTCATTATACAAAACTGTCACTACTCACTATACAACTGTCACTACTCACTATACAAAACTGTCACTACTCACTATACAAAACTCTCACTACTCACTATACAAATCTGTCACTACTCTCTATACAAAACTGTCACTACTCACTATACAAAACTCTCACTACTCACTATGCAAATTTACACTACTCACTCTGCAAAACTGTCACTACTCACTATACAAAACTGACACTACTCACTATACAAAACTGACACTACTCACTATACAAAACTCTCACTACTCACTATACAAATCTGTCACTACTCTCTATACAAAACTGTCACTACTCACTATACAAAACTGACACTACTCACTATACAAAACTCTCACTACTCACTATACAAATCTGTCACTACTCACTATACAAAACTCTCACTACTCACTATGCAAATTTACACTACTCACTCTGCAAAACTGTCACTACTCACTATACAAAACTGACACTACTCACTATACAAAACTGACACTACTCACTATACAAAACTGTCACTACTCATTATACAAAACTGTCACTACTCACTATACAAAACTGTCACTACTCACTATACAAAACTGACACTACTCACTATACAAAACTCTCACTACTCACTATACAAATCTGTCACTACTCACTATACAAAACTCTCACTGCTCACTATACAAATCTGTCACTACTCACTATACAAAACTCTCACTACTCACTATACAAATCTGTCACTACTCACTATACAAAACTCTCACTACTCACTACGCAAATTAACACTACTCTGCAAAACTGTCACTACTCACTATACAAAACTGACACTACTCACTATACAAAATTCTCACTACTCATTATGCAAAACTGTCACTACTCACTATTCAAAACTGTCACTACTTCCTATACAAAACTAACACTGCTCACTATACAAAACTGTCACTACTCACTTTACAAAACTGTCATTACTCACTATACAAAACTGTCACTACTCACTATACAAAACTGTCAGTACTCACTATATTGCTCAGTACTGACGGCCCAGTTCAAGGCAGGAGAAATATCGGAGCTGGAACAAATACAGAGATCGTTTACCGCTCACATTGAGCCAGTAAAACACTTAAACTACTGGGAACGCCTGCAAGTCTTGAACATGTACTCATTAGAGCGGAGGAGAGAGAGGTACATAATAATATATACCTGGAAGGTACTCGAGGGCTTGGTCCTAAATCTGCACACTGCCATAACAACATACTGGAGTGAGAGATATGGGAGGAAGTGTAAAATAAACCCAGTGAGGAGCAGGGGAGCGGTGGGGACAATTAGGGAACACTGTATCAACATCCGGGGTCCCAGACTATTCAACATCTTACCAGAAGATATCAGAAACACTGCTGGAACAAGTGTAGAAGCCTTCGAGAGGAAACTGGACAAGTATCTTCACCAGGTGCCCGATCAACCAGACTGTAATGGATATGTGGGGCAGCGAGCCTCCAGCAGCAACATCCTGGTTGACCAGGCAAGCACCAGACGAGCCTGGCCAATGGCCGGACTCAGAGAGTAGACAAACTCTCGAAACTTTTCAAAGGTATAGCAAAGGTATAAAGATATACACAACTGCCACTACTCACTATACAAAACTGTCACTACTCACTATACAAAACTGTCACTACTCACTATACAAAACTCTCACTACTCACTATACAAAACTCTCACTACTCACTATACAAAACTGCCACTACTCACTATACAAAACTGTCACTACTCACTATACAAAACTATCACTACTCACTATACAAAACTGTCACTACTCACTATACAAAACTCCCATTACTCACTATACAAAACTCTCACTACTCACTATACAAAACTGTCACTACTCGCTATACAAAACTCTCACTACTCACTATACAAAACTCTCACTACTCACTATACACAACTGCCACTACTCACTATACAAAATTGTCACTACTCACTATACAAAACTATCACTACTCACTATACAAAACTGTCACTACTCACTATACAAAACTGCCACTACTCACTATACAACACTGCCACTACTCACTATACAACACTGCCACTACTCACTATACAACACTGCCACTACTCACTATACAACACTGCCACTACTCACTATACAAGACTACACACTAAACAATACTATGACCTCTATACAAAACTGTTACCATCCTCACTACACAAAACTATTACCATCCTCACTGTTGTTGAATTAGACACATGTGCAACTCTTGGGTATCTTTATTGACGAAACCTTTCGCCACACAGTGGCTTCATCAGTCCATACAAAGGTGAATCTTGAAGAACAGGAGGAGAATGAGGTAATCAGTCCCTCAGCCTTGAGTCGATGTTGTTAGTCCATCAATCTTGAATAGAATGCGGCATATGAGCGGAGAAGCAGCTTATAAACCGTAGACAGGTGAGGGGCAGCAGTCGTAGGTGGTGTCACATTTGTCCAATGTGGAAGTAGGTCGTGCCTAAGAATTAGGCAAGCGAAGAATTCCCAAGTATTAAGATCCCAAGAAGTTGCAGTGTCTGACAGGATTGTAGATGAATGGTTCAGAGAACCGACATGTTGTTAATTTAGACACATGTGCAACTCTTGGGTATCTTTATTGACGAAACGTTTCGTCAATAAAGATAACCAAGAGTTGCACATGTGTCTAATTCAACATGTCGGTTCTCTGAACCATTCATCTACAACAACCATCCTCACTACACAAAACTATCCCTATGTGTGGTTCTCATTCCTCATTATAAACCTGCACATATTTCATTATTTATGTGGATTATTATTATTATTATTATTATTATTATTATTATTATTATTATTATTATTATTATTATTATTATTATTATTATTAAGTACTCTCAGACAATCATTATCACTGTCATTTACTTAGTTATCAAAAGCACGCAAAAGAATGTCAATGTATTTTTATGAAATCCTGCTTTTTTTCACTTTCGTTGCAAAAATATACAGTGCTTAACCAGATAACCTGGTGTGACGCTGTGTGACGCTGTGTGACGCAGTGTGACGCAGTGTGACGTGGTGCGATGTAGTGAAAATATCTGACGGATAATGCACAAAAAACTTCTCGGGCAGAGACGATAACAATTTTCTCTCTGTAATTTATGTATAATCAGCCTACTAGTGAATATAATCTCTGTAATATTACATCACGTATAAAGTACCACATTACACATACTGTAACATCACTATAATCTCTCTAACATTATATTACTTATAAAGTATCACATTACACATATTCTAACATCACTTTAACCTCTGTAACATAATATTACTTATTTCACAAATTCCAACCTCACTATAATCTCAGTAACATAATATCTTTATAAGGTCAGTGACATTTCTTTGAAGTCTGTAAGTACAAGAAACGCAATCTACTTGTGGCAAAATCTAGGTTATTATTATAATCAAGAAGAAAGAAAAGTCTAGAGTAGAGATGTCTCGGGAATTTTCTGTGGTTCCCTTCAAGGAGCTGAAGAAGGTTTACGGCCAGCGTCCCTGGCAGGAGATTGGTCGTGGTGGAAGCTCCACTGTTTTCCGCATTAACCTCGATGAGCAAATTGTGTGTGCCAAGCGGGCTAATGGAGAGAAATACTGTATTCAGTTTGAGAAGGAAGTTTCATATCTTCAGGTTCTTGATGGTGCCGGTGGCGCCCCTGTTCCATTATGTATGTCCAAAAAACCTACCTGCCTTGTTATGACCTACAAGGGTGACAAATGCTTCGATGATTTCTTAGACGAGTGTTCTCCAATCAAATGCCTTTGTGCTCTCTTCAAGTTGACAATAAGTCTGAACGAGATTCACAGGAAGGGTGTCCTGCATGGAGATCTTAAAATGGACAATATTATGATTCAAAATGAGTGTCATCCATATAATTTCATAGTCAACATTGTAGATTTTGGACTAGCACAGCGCCTGGGTGAGAAGCGAAGAATATACAGGATCAAGAGCCCTCACTACCCCCCTGAGTCTCACTGTGCAGGTAAAGCATCAGAAAGTTTTGATGTTTTTTCCTTAGGTATGATTATCCTTCAGGTTTATGAAATGATAGAAAATAAGGGTTGCTCAAAAGAGCTAAAATACCTTGCTATGGCAATGATGCAGAACTCACTGAAAAAACGTCCCAACTTAAGCTTTGTCATGGATTCTTTGTTAGAAATTCTAGAAAAATATAGTGAGAGTCATGAAGAGGATTACGGGGAAGATTCCGAGGAGAGCTCCGAGGAAGATTCTGCAGAGAGCTCCGAGGAAGATTCTGCAGAGAGCTCCGAGGAAGATTCTGCAGAGAGCTCCGAGGAAGATTCTGCAGAGAGCTCCGAGGAAGATCCTGGAGAGAGCTCCGAGGAAGATCCTGGAGAGAGCTCCGAGGAAGATCCTGGAGAGAGCTCCAAGGAAGATCCTGGAGAGAGCTCCGAGGAAGATCCTGGAGAGAGCTCCGAGGAAGATCCTGGAGAGAGCTCCGAGGAAGATCCTGGAGAGAGCTCCGAGGAAGATCCTGGAGAGAGCTCCGAGGAAGATCCTGGAGAGAGCTCCGAGGAAGATCCTGGAGAGAGCTCCGAGGAAGATCCTGGAGAGAGCTCCGTGGAAGTGCCTGTAGAAGAAGTTGCCGAGGCTAAAGAGAAAGTTGCAGAAATCGTGAGCACACAGAAGCCTTCTCTCTGGCTTAGAATAACACACGGACTATGTACACTTCCTAGCCAGATATATGACTTCTTCGACGTCGTGCCTTTGTGAATGAACACACTCAGACCCAGGAACTGATGCCACCCGGACCTGTCCATCAACAACAAAAGTGTGTGTGTGGGGGGGGGGAGGTTAAAATTTAATATTTCATACACATATTTACCCCCCCCCCCCCCCACAAAAAAAAAAAAAAATGGAACTCTACAAGCAGCCACCTCCTCGTGGTGAGTTCTGGGTGTTTTGCGTCACTGCTAGAGCATAACAATACGCAAAATAGCTGAGAGCTGCTCATACTGTAACATTGTGTACATTAATTTTCAGTGTATGCCATTCCGCAGATACTGGATGATCCTTATGGGTGCAGCGGTTCACCATTAATAATATTGGTATTAAAATATTATTATTAATAATAATTACATTATTATTATTATTAGTAGTAGTAATAACATCTTGTGGGATGTTATATCAAAGGAGTTCTTGAAATATTGGATGTGGAATAGAAGCGATGTAATAGTAGTGGTAGTAATAGTAGTAGTAGTAATAGTAGTAGTAGTAGCAGTACTAGTAGTAGTAATAGTAGTAGTAGTAATAGTAGTAGCAGTACTAGTAGTAGTAATAGTAGTAGTAGTAATAGCAGTAGTAGTAATAGTAGTAGTAATAGTAGTAGTAGTAATAGCAGTAGTAGTAATAGTAGTAGTAATAGTAGTAGTAGTAATAGCAGTAGTAGTAATAGTAGTAGTAATAGTAGTAGTAGTAATAGCAGTAGTAGTATTAGTAGTAGTAATAGTAGTAGTAGTAATAGTAGTAGTAGTAATAGTAGTAGTAGTAATAGTAGTAGTAACAGTAGTAGTAGTAATAGTAGTAGTAGTAGTAACAGTAGTAGTAGTAGTAATAATAGTAGTAGTAGTTGTACTAGTAGTAGTAGTAATTTTAGTAGTAGTAATAGTAGTAGTAGTAATAGTAGTAGTAGTAATAGTAATAGCCATCCCCCGCAAGCCCCCCGCCACCCTCCATCCCCCCCCCCCGTCCCCCACCGCCCCCCACCCCCCCCCACCCCCCCACCCCCACCACCACCCACCACTACCCCCCAACCCCCCAACCCCCAACCCCTCCAATCCCACCCCACCCCCCACCCCCACCCCCCCACCACCCCCACCACCCCCCACCACCCCCCACCACCGCCCCACCACCCCCCATCCATCCCCACCCACCCCCCACCACCCCCCACCACCCCCCACCACCCCCACCACCCCCCCACCACCACCCCCCCACCACCCCCCACCACCCCAGCCGTGTGTTCACACGTGCTAGGTAAATATGAGTCAACATGAGTTTGTGTGATGATTGACTGACTGACTTACTTGACTGACTTACTGCATTACTGTCTGACTTACTGACCTGACTGACTTATGGACTTGACTGACTGACTTAAATGACTTACTGACTTGACTGACTGACTTACTGACTTAACTGACTGACTTACTGACTTGACTGACTAACTTACTGACTTGACTGACTAACTTACTGACTTGACTGACTAATTTGACCGACTTGACTGATTGACTTACGGAGTTAACTGACTGACTTACTGAATTGATTGACTTATTGACTTGACTGACTGACTTACTGACTTGACTGTCTTACTTGACTGACTTACTAACTTGACTGTCTTACTGACTTGACTGAGTAACTTACTAACTGACTGGTTTACTTGACTGACTTACTGACTGATTTACTGACTAATTGTCCTAATGGTTCTAGGCAAGCCCAGGTCAATGAGGTCACAGTTCAGGAAAGGATGGAGAGTAAGTACAAGCCCGAGGTAGTGGTCAGTGTGGTGTGCATGTCCTGGCACTTTCAACACAGCCATTAATAAACTCTTCAAGTTAAACAAAATGCCAGAGTTCAACTTCCCAGCTTCTCCACCATCTTCTGCCATTCTCGACACCAATTCACATCCTGTTGTAGTTTCGACTCCAGCAAGCCACTTCCAGGCAGCAGCAGCTCCTCCACCACCTTCCAGTGACGTCCCTCCCACTCCAACCAATGAGTGGCCTTCGTTGCCTCCTCTCAACTCAGAAACCAACTAATCACCACCCTCCTTGCCACCAGCAGCTCCTCTTGCCTCCGTCGTCCACTCAGCGGTCTCGCCTTCCACCTCCACCACTGCAACTGTCCAATCAGCGACTCCGCCTGCCTCTACCTCTGATGCTCAACCTCCATGCCACTGTATGACTAGAATCATTTTCTACACCACTCGACATTCTCGTAACGAACTGATTGCCCGGGAACTCGTCAACTCTATCTTGGACAGGACTGCTAAGTTCACCTGTACTGCCACATACGCTACCACCATTGATGAACTAAGCGATGTCCTTAAGGATGCTGAGACAAACCCCAACTTCTTACTTAAACTACACCGTCTCTTAAGATCGACGTTCTCTCTCTAATCTAGGACAATAATTTAACAAGCCATTCACTGTACAGATCGTCCTGATGGCTGCCTTCTGGAACTTCCCTGACTCTTCTGCCACTTGCACCAAAGTGGTTGGGTCACTTGCCTTTCTTCCCCTCCTCTCCTCCTCCCTCCCATCCTTTTCTAATATTTCCATCCTTCTCCATTCTTCTTCCTTCCCATCTTGCGGCAGCTCAGCTCTGGTCGTCTTCTTCGTCGTGGTGAGCATGGTAGAGGGGGTCTATTATGAGTGGGAGATTCCAACGTTCTGTTTGTTTAGTTACTGTCATGGCAGTTGTTGTGAACGGGAAGAGGTCCGAAAGAACTAGATTGTTCTTCGACACTAGATCACATGGAACCATAATAATGAAGACGCTGGCAATTAAGTTGAAACTAAGAGCTGACAGAAAGATTAACATAACATGTGTAAGGAATGGAGGTCCAGTCTCGCCCAGGTCATACAAGGTTGTATATGTCGTTGTTAAACTGAGAGGATTTTGTAGACATGTCATGACCTGATAGTAAAGGCGCTACCTGAGACAATTACCGCCAAAGGTCTTGCTGCAGCAGCCCAGCGTTTGAAGGACCTAGGTGAGTTTAGTAAGATTATAATTTACCTTTTCGTTAATTGCTGTTATTTAAGTCTTTTTCATTAGTAGAAATTTTCATAACGAGGATTTTTGTCATACACCTGACAAGTCAACAGTTATGATCATGGTTATTTTTTTAGTCCCAGACCAATGACCATTTTCTTGGAATATTATAGCATGTATCTATTAAAGAGTACATATTTGTAATAAGAGTAGTATAAGAATTCTACTGATATA
Source organism: Cherax quadricarinatus (assembly GCF_026875155.1). Lineage (NCBI taxonomy): Eukaryota > Metazoa > Arthropoda > Malacostraca > Decapoda > Parastacidae > Cherax > Cherax quadricarinatus. Next base: position 29,268,081 of record NC_069477.1, on the reverse strand, counting down.
TGAGCTTTAATATTTGTCCCATATATAATATATAGCCACCATAAAACCACCGGATATCATCTCTGACTCCAAAAAATATTAATGACTGATATATTATACACAAACAAATGCAACAATAACTTAACGTATGCATATATTTATTCTTACATAGTCCCAACTACATCTCCTAACGTATTTTGCAATGTTCGTTTGTAGGACATATTGTTGCTTCATAACATCATTACCTTCCAAACATTTTCCTCTAGGAAGCTAAGAGAGAAAGTCATATAATTTACTTTTCAAATTTGCTCTTACTAGAGGAACCTCTTCAACAAGAATGAGGTGTGTAGCACTTTCTCCAGCAGGTACTGTATCTAGTGTATTTTCCAGCATAAAAGAGGCGTCAACTCCTTGGATTGTTTAACTACCTGGATTCTTAGTTCTTCCTTAGCTGTTGCCTGACACTATATGTATAGTATAGGCCTTGTTCCCCAAGCTGGTGTGAGAAACTTATCCCAGCTGGTGTCTTGTGTCAGATCTCCAGCTGTTTACAATTCTCTCTAAAATTAGTAGTGACTGTAAGGATTACCAGAGATAACCCGGTGATTGCATCAGTTTCCATTAAGATATTAAGTATATCTGTGGCATGAACCAGTGTGTGTGGATGTTCAAAACTGAGCGGCGTGTGTTTACTAGCTCCTGTTGGTAGCTCACATTGAACTTAATAAATGTCAGATTAATTTAAGGTGAAAATTAGGTGTAGTGGAGCTCGTCCGTCCGTCCTTGTCCTCTCTAACACCTTCTTTAGCGAATTGAGTTATGAAATTTTCCATTGCAGCCTCAATCAATTTTCCTTTTGGCATTTCTTGCCGTCCAAGTGGTTCCCAGATCTACCAGTCTATTTACTTGTGAATAAAATCACCTAGAATCAACAGTTTTGCTTCTATTTTGTTTGTTCTCTCTCTCCCTCTGTTGATATTATTATCCTCCCTCAGTCTTATCTTGTCTAGTAAAGGATTATTAACCACTTCTCCAATTACCTTAAGTCCCCCAATCATTTTTTCTTACTATAAAGTCTACGATGTATTCATATTTCCCGGACTCAAATACCTTGTGCTCTCTAACTCTTTTTCCCCTATAATTACTTTCCATCTTTTAGGTTCTTTTCTTTTTTTTCTCTGGGTTCTCTCTCCTGGGTATTCTTCCTTTCTCATTTTGACTATTCATAGCTAACTTTCCTTCACCTTCTCCATTATCCTATTCGTTCCTCGCTAAATACTCTCGGATCTAAGCAAAAATGAATTATTCTAATGCAGTTCCATTAATACCCATTTTTATGTCTGTGTCTAACCAAAAAATGTACTCCTCCATAATGGACGAATAAACCACTTACAAAATAAAAATAAATGCGACATTTAAAACACACTCGAAAGGAATTATGATATCCAAATTAGAGATAAGTATGGAGTCCCTAGATCATTCAATGTCTCTTGAACAGTCAAGAGTCACCTATGATAGTTCCTTCCATATACACCACAATGTGGACTCACATTTCATCGGAAAAATCCTTGGCCTCTGTTCCACTATGTCACAACAAACCTAACAGTGACAGGAATAAATCTGCGAAAATTCTATCAATATCTTGTGAATTCAAAAGCAAAATTCTACTTATCACTTCCTTAAAATAGCTGTGTAAAGGAAGCAGCTGCCGAAGTGACTGACAACCTGATGGTTGGTGGTATTGTGGTACTGTCTCAGCTTCACTGCTTCCAACACCTTGGATGATAAGTCGCCAGAGTGAACTGTAACGACTGCATCCTCCTCGGTATGTAGAAAATTAAAGATAACAAATATTCATACAATTTGCTTAACAATAAACACACAATAATAAATTCATTCTTAACTGAATCAAAACAAAGATAAAAATAAAACAAAAGTCAGGAAAGTGAATCACAGCTAAGATAGACAAATTATAAATGTTCTAAAGATAAAGTTACGTTCGTGATGTTGTTAGGCTGTGATCCACAGTAATCTAGGGTGACTTAAGTGAATAACTCTCTGATAGATGTAGCTGACGATGGTCACCACCAGACACAACATAAACAGCCACTAGTATTAAAACAAGGCAAGAACCCTTTATGAGAGGAGCATGGCACTCAACATGGCACTCAACACGGTCATGAGTTGTTGAACAAGCAAACAAGCAGTGAACAAGGCTGGCGGGTTGTCTCGGAGGTGACGATTGAGTAGAGGCTCACACATTTATAGTAACCTTCCCACAAATGATGAAGACGAAGGTAGGGAAGATTAAATCCCTGACATTTTGACAATGTCTGTAGCCCCTGTGATACCTCGGAGTTCTGCTGGCTCAGTCAAAACACACGGCCTACAGATGAGAAACACACAGCTGTTACCCACATAACAAATGGTTCAATCACAAAGATTAAGTTGAAGGTTGAAAAGACGGGTGAGAAAAATAAATAATTAGACTAACGCTTCGATAAAGCAGTGGTTCCACAGATCAAGACAAGTAACGTTGTAAAAATAACAGATAATAATAGTACAGGGACATTAACACTTATGATCGTCGGTGAGTTAGGTATCTAAGTTACGTCGTGATGTCCATTCCACACTACCCGAGGGAAGTGTGGGAAGAGGCAGATAAGATGCACTAGCGTCAGTATTTCTCTTGAAACAATCTCTTCAAGCATCCAAATAACCCACACCACATTTATAAATGCTCTAAAACTTACATTTAGTACTAGTGAATTTTTCCCTCACATCAATTATGATGATGCCCTTACTGGATGTTGCTCGTCCCTCTACATTAATAACGCCTTTGTTATATTTCTCGCCAGTGGATGAGTAGTTAGGACACTTCTTATTGAGGTTCAGGTGTCTTTGTCACTGGGCGCTTCGCCGAAAACTATACAACCCTCAGAAGTTTTGAGTTGTCATATCCCATCCTAATCTGTCATTCCCATTATAAAGATGAAATAGTTGACAGATTCAATCACTATGCCGAGAGGAGTCTTGCTCTATATCTTTATGGATTAATCTCATAACGGGTTCTGATTCTTTCAGGTATTCTACTCGATACCCCAACATCCAACACTTTTGTGCAGTATCCTAACTTTTTCTGAGTCAGTCACAAACTCAGACAACTTCATCTGGAAATACTTCCTAACTTGAACATTTAATCCTTTCGGACAAGACGTCTTTACATATAGATAAGTAAGTCTCATGTGCAACAACTGAGTATCTTTATTTTTGAAAGGCTCACGGACACGGTACGCTTCTTAAGTCAAATACATAGAATAAATATGGAGACAGCAGGAGTAATGGTGAAGTAAAGATAATGTATGGGCCAACAGGTCTGCTGCAGTGTTCCTTCTTTCTTATGTTCTTAAATAGTCCATCAACTTCGTACCAGTTTTTTATGTGGTCTGTCTCTGGAGAGGAGTTAAGCTTCATAGTCTGGAATAACGTGAAGGTGAAGCATGAAAATGGAACTTATGTACTGCTAATAGTGAAGCGTAGAAAGTATCGAGAAGATACGAACTGAGGAGCACTGCAGCATGCCTACTTGCAACACTAAGCAAGTCCCTCTCAAATCTTACCCTTCTCACAAATAACTAGAGGTCACACAAGCTTACTGGATTTCCAAGCTCCTAGCACTCGGTATTGTATACCATTCTTGTACAACTTGTCAGACAGTGCAACATCATGGAATCTTGATTCTGAGGACATGTACATAACCTTCACGACTACGACAACTACTACTACAACTAACCCATGTCTTTGGGTAGGACCTACTTCCACTGGGGAATCCCGCCTACCAGTGACTATGCCCTCGTCTGCTACACGTCCCATTTCCACCTGACGTGAGTATATAAGCCTCAGGCGCCTTGCTTCTGGTTCAGAATCTCCACGACTACGGTGCTCTTCGCACCTACTCCAAGGTTGAGGGACTGATCATCTCATCTTCTGTACATAGTTCTACTGTCTTCAAGTTATATCCTGGAATTTGTATTGATAAAGCCACTGGATGGCGAAACGTTTACAATAAAGATATCCAGATGTTGCACATGTGTTTTAATTTCATCTTGTCGGTATTGTATACCATTCTTGTACAACTGCATTTTATGTTAAACATTAAAAAATGCTATCGGGGGCTTACCTGTTGACCTGTGTCCTAGTGTGTCTTTACGCTTCTGCACACTATACTTGTCACTATTTCCTTTCCTAGCCTCACCTTTCCCCTGCCCCTTCCCCCCCTCCCCCCAGATTTTTCTTGGCACATCCACCAAGTGTTTCTTACCAGGTCTCTGGGCAGGTGTAAGGATATCATCACTATCAGAAGCACCAGCCTCCCTCTTGCGAGATGCTTCAACTATGTTCATGTACTCACCTTCGCCTCGCTCCCTGTGCACTTCAACCTCTGCCTCACAAACCCTCGGAGATTGCTCATCCCTACTACCCGCATTACCTACCTCATGAACCCTACCCTTCTCTACAGATTCCCCATCCTTTACCATACTTTGAGTACTCTCCTCATTATGTGACCCGGCGAACCACTGCCCACTTCCTCTGCTGTGTTTTCTGCTGTTTTCCGTGTGAATTCATTGCCAGAGCTGTGTATCTGAGTGCCCGAGGCCACTCGAAGCTACGCGGATCAGCGTGCCACGTAGATCACGACGCCACGTGCAGCCCGACGAAACGTTGGGTGTGGACGATGTCACGTGGACCTACGAGCCAGGTGAGTTACCGAGCCAGATGTCCCAGGCCTTATGCTGTGGTCTGCTGCCCGCATCACATTGACGTCACCGACGATGCTGCCCGATTTCATGACGTCACGATGTCTGCTGACGTCACAGTGCTGCTGACGTCACCTCGCGACATCATGCCTGACATCACATGATGTCACATCGAGTGTTTCTAGTAATTATTTCAGTATTGTCGAGAAGATATATGTCGTGTGTTAATTAATTCCTCTTAGTGTTCTCACATGTTAGTGTACCGCATGTACCACGGGTGTGTGTAGTTTCCGTGTGTCCAGTGAGGTCTGAGCCAGACCTGAGTAGCACCACTGTGCTAAGTCACTCGAAGTGACCAGTGCGTTTGACAGTTGTTATCAGTCAGCTCTGAGCATTTGAGCCCCTTTGTACAGAAAGCTCTTATGCTCGTCGCTCATAGATGTTCTGCAGAATAGTACCTGCTACGATTCCCATCGAGATTTGTTTCACTTCACCTTCAGACCTTCAGAATACAGTCGCTTGCAAGAAGTCCTGCCCAGTTGCCGAGTTTTGTCGACGCCTCACTCGAGGGCACCAGCATATCGTGCCTCAGGTTGAGTGAAAACCTGCAGCGACTCGTATGATGACTGCTTCACCGTTCCAGAGGACACCATACCCTGTTACGTCACAGCTCAGCCGCAGCGATGTTTCCTGTGTTGCAGTATCTGTCCAGATGCAGGAAGGCGTGCAGTGATGCCCTTCGACGCTCACTGCCTATGACCACAATGTTAAGCACACCCCACATGTTTTTTTCTTCCCTTCCTGTAGGAAGTTTTTTTTTCCATGTCCATATGTATATATATGTTTTTATTTTGTGTTCTGTGACCTGTTCCTACGAGAGAGAGACCGAGTTTTTTTTACCATCAGTATTGTCGCGTCGGGACGATGCGCGGTAGGTGGCCGAGCGTATGTAGACAGCCTGTACTGTCTGCACAGACAGCCTATGCTGTCTGCCAGCTTAGTTCATATTTCGAGGCACTAAGATGCTGCCCTCTGTAGCAAGGCCTCTCGGTGGGCACGCCAGCCTGACTGCCCTTGCCACGCTCTCACTCTGGCGTCACTCTTCACTCAGTCAAGAACGCCTACTCTCTCTCCCTCGTGGGCATGGCCCCTCCCGGGCCATGGGCACAACACACAAGCCTGTATACCCACCACGACTTAACAATAAAGTAAGAAGCCTCCGAAGACGTATATTTTACCACACTGCTTGCAGCATCACCAAACAATCTCATTAAACACCACACTACACTATCACCAGGTCCACACTACACTATCACCAGGTCCACATTACACTATCACCAGGTCCACACTACACTATCACAAGGGTTCACACTACACCCTCACGAGGTTCACACTACACCCTCATCAGGTCCACACTACACTATCACCAGGTTCACACTACACTCACACCAGGTCCACATTACACTGTCACCAGATCCACACTACACTATCACCAGGTCCACACTACTCTCTCACCAGGTCCAAACTACAATATCACCAGTCCACACTACACTGTCACCAGGTTCACACTACACTATCACCAGGTCCACACTACACTATCACGAGGTCCAGACTACACTATCACGAGGTTCACACTACACCCTCACCAGGTCCACACTACACTATCACGAGGTCCAGACTACACTATCACGAGGTTCACACTACACCCTCACCAGGTCCACACTACACTATCACGAGGTCCAGACTACACTATCACGAGGTTCACACTACACCCTCACCAGGTCCACACTACACTATCACCAGGTCCACACTACACTATCCCCAGGTACACACTCACGCCAGGTCCTCATTACACTATCACCAGGTACACACTACACTATCACCAGGTCCACACTACTCTCTCACCAGGTCCAAACTACACTGTCACCTGGTCCAGACTACACTCTCACCAGGTCCAGACAACACTATCACCAGATCCACACTACACTCTCACCAGGTCCAGACTAGACTCTCATCAGGTCCAGACTACACTCTCACCAGGACCACACTACACTCTCACCAGGTCCACACTACACTCTCACCAGGTCCACACTACACTATCACCAGGTCCACACTACACTCTCACCAGGTACACACTACACTATCACCAGGTCCACACTACACTACGAGGTCCAGACTACACTCTCACCAAGTCCATACTACACTCTCACCAGGTCCAGACTTCACTTTCACCAGGTCCAGACTACACTCTCACCAGGTCCACATTACACAATCACAAGGTTCACACTACACTCTCACCAGGTCCAGACTACACTTTCACTAGGTCCAGACTACACTCTCACCAGGTCCACACTACACTATCACGAGGTTCACACTACTCTCACCAGGTCCAGACTAAACTTTCACCAGGTCCAGACTGCACTCTCACCAGGTCCACACTACACTCTCACCAGGTCCACACTACACTATCATTAGGTTCACAATACATTCTCGCCAGTTTCAGACTACACTCTCACCAGGTACAAACTACAGTATCACCAGGTCCACATTACACTCTAACAAGGTCCACACTACACTCTCACCAGGTTCAGACTACACTCTCACCAAGTTCAAACTACACTCACCAGATCCAGACTACATTCTTACCAGGTCCACACTACACTATCACCAGGTCCACATTACACTCTTACCAGGTCCACACTACACTCTCACCAGGTCCACACTACACTCTCACAAGGTTCTCACTACATTCTCACCAGGTCCACACAACACTCTTAGCAAGTCCACACTACAATATCACCAGGTCTAGCTAGACTCTAATAAGGTTCAGACTACACTCTCACCAGGTCTAGACTACACTCTCACCAGGTTCACACTACACTCTCACCAGGTCCATACTACACACTCACCAGGTCCACACTACACTATCACCAGGTCCACACTACACTCTCACCAGGTACACACTACACTATCACTAGGTCCACACTACACTACGAGGTCCAGACTACACTCTCAACAAGTCCATACTACACTCTCACCAGGTCCAGACTACACTTTCACCTGGTCCAGACTACACTCTCACCTGGTCCACATTACACAATCACGAGGTTCACACTACTCTCACCAGGTCCAGACTAAACTTTCACCAGGTCCAGACTACACTCTCAACAGGTCCACACTACACTCTCACAAGGTCCACACTACACTATCAATAGGTTCACACTACATTCTCACCAGGTTCAGACTACACTCTCACCAGGTCCAAACTACACTATCACCAGGTCCCAATTACACTCTAAACAGGTCCACACTACACTTTCACCAGGTTCAGACAACACTCTCACCAGGTTCACAATACACTCTCACCAAGTTCACACTACACTCACCAGGTCCAGACTACATTCTTACCAGGTCCACACTACACTATCACCAGGTCCACACTACTCTCAACAGGTCCACCCTACACTCTCACTAGGTCCACACTACACTCTCACCAGGTCCACACTACACTCTCACCAGGTCCATACTACACTCTCACCAGGTCCTAACGTAGAACTTATAGCGTGTCAGCGTGCCTCGTTGTGCTCCCGGTTTTTCTGGTGTTTTCACGGTCGCTCTTACGTGCTAGAACTTTAATTTGTGTCATCAATCCTATACGATACATCCCTCTAGCGCCTGGAACCAATCTTGGGCGGAAAACATTATATACTGAGTAAAAAAAGGAGAATTAGTGTGCACTTCCTAGCAGAGTTTACTGCCAGAGGGGAATCATAGGCCTGTCCCGTGTGGAAAAATAATAATATTGAACTTTGTGTCAGAGGAAAGAAAGTCTCCCTGAAAGCATTGATTTTAAAACCATAGTGTATAGTGTATATACAGTGGCTCCCTAGTATATTGATGATAAAGGTTTAAAGTGTCATTTGAAAATAGGTGAATTTTGTAAATGAAGTGAAAAGCCTATAGAGGCAGGTGCCAGAAGTCGCCAGAAAACTTACCACAGGTCAGCTGTTTTTTAATAATCTTCCTGGCCTGCTAGTGTACTCGCATAAAAATCTATTTGATACCATGAATAGCAGAATATACAGTGTTGTAGTAGCAACAACCAGTATATAATGGAAACTTAGTAGTGGAGTGGAGTGATTTTTCATTAGTTTCTTTTTCTTGAAATACCAGACGTTACTGTGAATTTAAATATAAACCTGTAGTTACCAGCGGTTCGCAATTACAAAACGAGAAGCAATTATTACAAACAAAAAAAACGCCCTTCCTCCAAAAATTTGCACCAGTCAACTAATAGTGATAATATAGCATTTATTGTGGTGGAGACGGAAAAAAAAAAATAGAGAAGCTAGATACAGCGATTGATAAACAAAGGTGGAGGTTTTTGACCGTTCGTCATTGTAGGAGTGCCAGCAGTCAACGGCTCTTCAACACGCAAGTTATACTTTTGTATCAATCAAATCACATATTACTCGGGTAGATAATTTCCAGTAGATCCTTCATGTGTTAGCTCAAATCACACCGACCAGTTTTGGTTTAAAAAAAAAAGTGACCCACTGATCAGATCAGATAGACTGGTCCCAACCCTTGATGGGCCGAACCCTTGACTGGTCGAACCCTTTATGGTCGAACCCCGGGCTGGTTTTTAAAAGGTTTTTGTTGTGCACCACCTAGCAGGTTTTTTAAAAATATTCAAAGGGTTGCTAGAAAATTGAGTAAATAACCATTCAAATTTTTATGAAGCGTGTGTAGTCTGTGGTCAGTCAAACAAACGGGTTCCACATGCATAAATTGTCATTTCTGTGGAAATTGGTGTCACGCCCCTTGTGCAGATACCAAGAATAGCTACAAGCAGTATTAAAAAAAAGGGGGGGGTGTTTTTGGGTATGCCCAAATGAATAAACTGGGACAAAACACAAGGGATTAAAAAAGGGGCAACATCAAAGCTGCTTTCATAGAAAACCTGGAAGCTTTCTCCCCCCCAAAAGATGGGAACATAAAAAATCCGGGCTAAGGTATGCCCTTGATACTGGGCCATGTATCAGAAATGTAAGGGGGAGATGGTCCTGGTAGTCAGTAAAAGGGGGTGATGTGCGGGCCTGGGGCAGTAATGGGGGAAACTTGGGGGTGCTTTCCGGGAGACAGTAATGGGAAAGTGGGGGGCTGTCCCTGGGGGACAGTAATGGGAAGCTGGATGCTGTCCGGGAACAGTAATTTTGGGGGAAACTGGGGATGCTGTCCTGGGAGACAGTAAAGGTGAAGCTGGAGATTTTGTCCAGGGATCGGGAATTAAATACCAGGAAGGAATCATATGAAAAGACCTCAAGGGGAAAGGGGCCATAGTAGGGAAACAAGTGTATCAAAGATTAAAATAAAACCCAAAATTGCAAAATAGAAATACCCCAGGGAAAAAGCAAAAAAAAAAGGACTCCACTACAAAAGTGAGTATATTACCAAAAACCCCTTGGGGGGAGCTCCATTTTTGGTGTAGGGGGATAGAAGTAAGACAGGGAAACAGCACCAAAAGGGAATACAGCACAGAAACCCCAAAGGGAAACGGAAACCAAGCCGTGCACATACTTTCACTCGGTATCTGCTGGCATGGGAAATCTGGAAAAACAGATGGGACGTGCAACTATGACCACCCTGGGAAAATGAAAGCCCATATGCAACAGGAAAAATGCAAACCCCCTTCCTGTAAGCTTTTTCCCCCTGAACTTTTGTACCTCTTCATACAGGAAAGACTGTGCTATAACTTAAATTGCCAGGCATACCATCTAAAGGGGAAACAAAAAGATACAAAACATCCAGGCCAGGGGGAAAACCTGGGTAGCCACAGCCACTCAAGAGGGAGAGGTTTTTTAGTGCCAGGAAGGGAAAAAACTGGCAGGAAATGGCAGAAATCGTACACCAAATCCTCTTTCCCGGGAGTGGAACCAAGTCAAAAGGGCCCTTTCCACCCCAAAAACCAACAATACAGTAAAAAGCCGGAAAAAAAATCCCCCCCCCATCAACAATACCACCGCCGTAACATTCTTTTTTTGCAAATAACAGGGCTAAACCCAGCAAAAAAAACAAAATACCTTTCACCCGTGGACTGTTTGCAAGGCAAAGGCAATTTCGCGGCTTTCACTGAGACCCCAAAAAGGTCACTTGGACAACGAAATATGGATCCCAGGTTAAAAAACCTATACAGATGTACAGAGTGAACCAAAAGGGGGGGGGGGGTTTTGCCTTTACATTGCAGAGTCATTTGTTTGCACAAAGCAAATGCCTCAAATAAAGTAGGGGAATTTTTTTGCAGTAAAGGTCGAGAACCAAAACCTATCATTGTGTGTCCAAGCCTCCGGATGCAACACCCAGCAATTCCAGGAACAGCTTTTAAAAATTGACCACTGTCTGGAAAACCCTTCCAGCCCTGCACCAACATTTTCTCCGGGGGGAATTTCAACTTAAGGCACCAAAAAATGGGGAAATATAGAAAAATAATTTGTTGCAGTAATAACACCAAAGGCACCCGATGAAAACTCACACTCACGCAGCTTTTAAATCTTCACAAAATTCTTTTTAAAAACCAGCAAAAAATAAGCCTACTAGACTGGAGAATAACTAACCTCATCTTCATTTCAATGAGATTGATAAAAAAATACACCATATCAAAAACAATATATCAGATCACAAAAAAACTGGGGTTCAGTCATGTTGCGGGGCCCCCAAAGGGACAAAGGAGATTACAAAAGGGAGCTTTCACCAAATCAACTTCAATAACAAAAACATAAAGTGGGACCAATAACCAAGTCCAACCCGTTAAAAAGCTGGGAAATATACTAAGCAACACAGACCCCAACTTTATCCCTAAAAATTAACTGGGTAGCACTCGATTTTCCAAAAAGGTTTTTTTTTCCTCTAAAAAAAAGGAGGAGTAGATGTAAAACAGAAAGGGACGGGCCTCCCTTTTCAGGCGCGGAAAAGAAAAAACAAGCGGCAAAAAGAGGTCAAAAATTTCTAAAAGCGTAGGGAGACACGGGTCAAAAAAATAGCAAGCACGAATTTAAGCTAAAAAATCCTTTGGGGAGTCAGGAATCGGGGAAGAACTAAAACCCATAAATGAAATCGAAAGAAACCCAAAGTATTTTCCCTTTTCCCATGCCAAACAAAAACGGAAAAACGTCCAGTATTGGGCCCCTACTTAAAAAAAGATGGGGCCACACAAAGACAACAAAAGGGAAAGATGACTAAATCAAGTCCCAAATTTTACCAGTTTTTTTGCAAGCCGTAACCAAAGGAGTCGAAGATCAAAATGAATTTTTTGAGAACCACAAAATTTTTTAACACAACTATCCGATTTATCCTGAGCCAAAGACTTCGAACAGCGAAAATGACATGCCCATGCACTCTGCCCCAGGGAGACTCATGGAAACTCTTGTTCATCAAAAAACTGCAAAAAGCCCCTTCACGAGCCTTTTTTTCCCTCCTAGGAGAGGGGGCAAAGGCACGGGGGTCGTCCCACAGTTACTAAAAAAACAACAGACATAGCCCCACCCCCAAAGGGGGCAGTAAAGCAAAAGCAAAGAACACAGACCCTAGCACTGAAAACCCATATCATAAAAAAACTTTAAAGGGTCCAAGAAACAAGATACCCCCCTCTAGAAACCCATCATTACCAACCCCGGGCAACATGGGTTTTTGAACAGGTCGCTCCGTCGTCTCAAATATTGGAAATACGACAAGGCCTAAATCACTAAGACAAAAAGAAAGCAGATTAATTAAAAACAGATTGCAAAAGCCTTTGACAAGTGTGACCCTGGCGTAATAGCGCACAAAAAACGTTAAAGGAATAAAAAGGAAAAGCGGTCGATGGATCTATAATTTTCACTAACAAACACAGAGAGTGTCGTCAAAGAGTAAAGTCCGAGCACTACGGTGAAAAGCTCTGTCCCCCAAGCACATACTCGCTCCCACTTGTTTCCCCATCCTTATATCCACATAGACAAGGATTCAGCCACAGCACCGTGTCTTCCTTTTCAGATACCCCAATCTGCATGGGGCAGTGTCTTTTCCATTTCAGACCTGCAAAACCCAGGCGACATCAAAAAAATCTTTTATGGGTGCAGAAAACAATATGAAGTTCAACGATGAGAAATTTAATTTCTCAATATGGAAACATGAGGAAATTAAATCTTCTCAGAGTACAAAACAAATTCGGGCCAAAAATAGAGCAAAAAACCAACGTCAAAGACCTGGGATTGATTCATGTCAAAGGATCTCCCCTTTAAAGGACCTAACATTGTATAAAAACGCATCTGCTAGAAAAATAAACGGGAAGGGAAATAATGAAACCTTAAAAACTAGGGGGGCCCAAACCCCAAAGATGACACTTTTCGGGTCACTTTTTTCTATCAGGTTTGGAATTTTGCTGCACACTAACGGGCACCTTTAAAGGGCCCGGTAAAATTTGGGCCGGGACCAAAGAAAGTACAGAGAACTTTAGGGCCCGCGCAAAAACGGGGGTTAAAACCCCCCTCAATTATTGGGAGCGCTTGAGGTTCCAAAATTTAAATTCCCCTGGAACCCAGGGGAAGATACATGATTATATCCCCCCCTTTGGAAAACCCCAAAGGGGGACTAGAAACCGAATTTCACACGAAAATCACCCACTACGAAACCCAAAAGCCCTTGGGCAGACGATGCACCATCCCCCCCAATAAAAAGCGGGGGTTTTCATTTAGCCGTTAAGGGGCCCATACAAAAGTTCGGGGGGCCCAGACTGTTCAACTCCCCTTCCACACACAAAAGGGGGGATTCCCAAACAGACCCCGGGCAGTTTTTAAAGGGCGGCTCTGGAAAAAGAAACCAAAGCCCAGTTCCGGTTTCAGCAGGGCTGTGGCCCCGATTTTGGGTTTTTCGTGCAGCCACAGCAACAGCCTGGTTGATCAGGCCCGGGCCCACCAAGGCCGGGGCCCTCAGACCGGGCCCCCCCGGGGGGGCGTTACCCCCGGGAAACCCTTCTCTCCGGGGTAAACCCGGGTCCACACTACTCTATCACAGGTTCACACTACCCCACCAGGTAAACAGTACACTCTCACCAGGTCCACCCCTACACTATCACCAGGCCCCACACACACTCCACCCAGGTCAACAATACACTCTCACCAGGCCCCACACTACACCCCAAACCCGGGTCCACTCTACACTCTAAACCGGGTCCCACTAAAACAACCCCAAAAGGGTTTCAAAAATTACTCTCATCATTTCCCACACAAACACCTCACCACCCCCAACACTACACTCTCATCCGGGTCCAAAACTAAACTCTAAACCGGGCCCCACACTACTTTTCTCACCAGGTCCCACTACCATTTACCCACCGGGGCCAAACACTACACACTCACCGGGTAAAACCACTACACTATCACCATTTCCCACACACACAACGGGGTCCAGATTACACTCTCACCAAGTCCACACAACACTTCACCGGGTCCAGACAAACATTTTTCCCCAAATTTACAACTACACCTCCCCAGGTCCAAAATTACACAATCACAGGTTCACACTACACTCTCCCCAGGTCCCAGACTACACTTTCACTTGGCCCAGACTACACTCTCCCCGGGGTCCACCTACACTACAACGAATTCCCCACTATTCTCACCGGGTCCAGGCTAAACTTTAAACAGGTCCAACGGGCACTCTCACCGGGTCCAAATTACAACCTCAACCGGGGCCCACACCCCACTATCCTGGGTTTCACTTCTACATTCTCACCATTTTTTCAACTACATTTCCTCCCCAAAGGTCCAAACTAAAAACCTACACCGGGGCCAAAAATTACCCCTCAAAAAACAGGTCCCCCCAAACACTTTCCCCAAAGGTTAAAACAACACTCTCACCAGGTTCACACTAAAACTCTCAATAAGTTCACACTACACTCCCCCCGGGGCCCCAGACTACATTTTTTACCGGGGCCCCACACTACACTGTCCCCAGGTCCAAAATTACCCCTTCTCCCCGGACCACACTACACTATCACCGGGGCCCACCTCACACCGGGGGGTCCAGACTACCTCTCCCCAAAACCCCCACACTACCCCTCCCCACCGGGCCCCAGACTACATTTTTCACCAGAAACAGACTAAACACTCCCTTCCCCAAAAATTCACATTACACAATCCCCCAGGTTTTCCACACCCTAACCCCTCTCACCAGGTCCAACTACACTTCACGGGGTTTAAACTCCTTTCCCCCCAACCAGGTCCCCACTAAATTTTATCCCCGGAGTTAACTCATTCCCCCAAGGTCCCAAGACAATTTTCCCCACCAGGTTAACTCACTCTCACTTTTTTCCCCAAAATTTGCACCCTCACCAGTCCAAACTACACTATCATAAAAAAATTAAACATCCACACAATTTAAACCCCGGGGTTTCAGACAAATTTCTCACCGGGGTTCCCAAAATTTAAAACTATCCCCAAATTTTCCAAATTACACCCTCGGGGTCCAACTACACTTTCCCAACCGGGGCCCCAACAAAAATTCACCAGTTTCCACATACACTCTCCCCGGGGGCCCAACACAAAACACCCCCACCAGGCCCCAATACATTCTTACCAGGTCCACACTAAAACAATCACCGGGTCCACATTACACTCTCACCGGGTCCACCTTTTTTTTCACTCTAAACCAGGTCCCAAATACATTTTCCCCAAATTTTTCCACATTTACATTTTCAAAAATCCCACATTCACCTCCCCCAGTCCACCTCACTTTCACCATCCACCAAAAAAAACCCCTACACTCTCACAAGGTCCACACAAACACTTTTACCAAGGTCCAAAAACATTCTCAAAAAGGCCCAAAACTAAAACTCTAAACCGGGTTTCCAAACAACATTCTCACGGGTCCACACTACACTCTAAAGGGGTTTAAAAACTACATTCTCCCCCAGGTCCAAAACTACACTCTCACCAGGTCCCAAATTAAACATTTCCTCCCTAATTCCACCTACCCTCTAAACCGGGTCCAAACTACATTTCCACCATCCACACTACATTTCCACCGGGTTTCCAAACAAAACACTTCTAAACCGGGTTCCCACTACACTTAAACCAGGTCCCCCCCTACACTACAATCCCCCAGGTTCCACACAAATTTCACCGGGTCCACCTACATTTAAAAACCGGGGCCCAAACATACTTTTCATCCCCAGGTCCACACTACATTTCCCCACCGGGTCCACAAAAAAACACTCCTTCACCGGGGCCCCACACTACCCTATCTCCGGGCCCCACACAAACACTTAAACCAGGTCCACACAAACCAATACCAGGCCAATCACCAGGCCAGGTCCACACAAACACTTTTCACCATTTCCCCAAAAAACCTCCCAGTCCCACACTAAAACTCCACCGGGTCCACACTACCTATCACCAGGCCAAAATACATTTATCCCCCCGGGCCCACACTACACTCTCACCAGGTCCACACTACATTTATCACCAGGCCACACTCCCCTTCGCCGGGTCCACACAACCCCAAAAACCAAAAAGGTCCACACAACCCCTCTCTCCAGTCCAACTAAAACTCTCACCGGGTCCACATTTACACTATCACCAGGCCAAAATTAAAACTTTCACCGGGTCCCACTACACTTCACCAGGTCCACACTACCCCAATCCCCAAAGTCCACCCCAACATCCCCAGGCCCACACAAACACTATCAAAAGGTAAAACACAAAAATCTCCCGGGGTCCACATTTACACCCCTAAACCAAAGGTCCCACTAAACATTTCCCCCACCCCCTCCCAACAGTACCCACCTCACACCCAGGTCCACACAACACTTAAAACCCGGTCCACACTACACTCCCCATCCCAAAGTCCCACTAAAAACTCTCACCAGGTCCCCCAAAAACACTATCCCCAAAGGTAAAACCACTACACCTCACCGGGTCCACACTAACCTTCACCAGGTCCCCCCATTTAACGGGGTAATTCATTTAAAGGTCCACACAACACATCACCAAATTCCACTTTTCACTTTTCCCCCAGGTCCACACTACACTTTTCCCCAAGTCCACACTAAAAACACTTCCCCGGGTCCAAACAAAACACTCCCACCAAATTCCAAAACTAAAACCAAAACCCCCCACCAGGTCCAAAATTTAAAACCTCACCGGGGTCCACACTACACCCCACCCGGCCCACACTACCCAAAACCGGGCCCAAACCCCTAAACCTCCCCAATTTCCACACACATTCACCCAGGTCCACAAACACTTCACCGGGTCCCCCTACACCCTCACCAGTCCACACTACACCCCCTCCAACCATTCCACCCCTAAAAACACTCACCGGGTCCAATCCAAGGGGGGGGGGGAAACCTCGGGGGGGGGGGGTTTCCCGGGGGGGGGGGGGGGGAATCCATAATACATACACCCTTTACCAGTCCCCCACTACACCTCCCCGGGCCCAAACCACTACACTCTAAACCAGGTCCCCCCCACCACTCCTCAATCCACACTACACCCACCGGGTTCCACACTACACTCACCGGGTTCCACACACACTCTCACCAGGTCCACATTTAACTAAACCAGCCAACACTACACTCTCACCAGGTCCCAACTACACCCCACCGGTCCACACAAAACTCTAAACCAGGTCCAATTTACATTTCCCCCAAATTCCACACAACACCCCAAAGATCCACACTAACCCCAAACCAGGTCCACAAAACCCCCAAAACCATCCACCCTACCCCTCCCCCAGGTCCACACAACACTCCACCGGGTCCACACTAACTAAACCGGGCCCCAAAACTACACTCTCACCGGGTTTCCACACTAACTAAACCAGGTCCACATTCCACTCTCACCGGCCCCCAAACTAAAATTTTCACCAGTCCACACTCACTTCACCGGGTCCACACTAACTCCCCCAGGTCCCCCCTTTAAAATTTCCCCAAACCCCAGGTCCACCTAAACACTAAACCCCAGGTCCCCAACAACACTCCACCAGGTCCACACTACACATCACCGAATTCCCAAAACAAACACCCCAAACCGGGTTTCCACACTAACCCCCCAGGTCCACATACACCTAAACCAGTCCACACTACCCCTTTCACCCAGGTCCACACTACCCCTTCACCGGGGGTTCCCACTACCCCTTTTCCACCGGGTCCACACCTACACTGTCACCCGGGTTCCACAAACCCCTCCCCACCCCCTAAAATTTCCCAGGCCCACATTTAACACTTCACCAGGTCCACACTAAAACCCTAAACCAGGTCCACACAAAACCCCTCTCCCCAAAGGTTTCCACATTTACACACTCCCCAAGGTCCACACTACACACTCACCGGGGTCCCCCCCTACAACACTCACCAGGTCCACACAAAACACTAAACCAAGGTCCACACACCCCTAAACCAGGCCAAACACTACACTTCACCAGGTCCACAAAACACACCACCAGGCCCCACACTACCTTCACCGGGTCCAAAACTACACGCCCCCGGGTCCACCTTCACACTCCCAGGTCCACACACACATTTCCCACCGGGTTTCCACCTACCCTCACCAGGTCCACACTCCACCCACCAGGTCCACACTACAAATTTCACCAGCCCAAACTACACACTCACCGGGTCCAAACTACACCCCAAAACCAGGCCCAAAAACTAAACAAAAACCACCACTCCCTAAACCAGGCCCCACATTTACAACTAACCATTCCACACTACAAAACCTTCCCTTCCCCTCACCAGGTCCACATTTACCGGGTCACCAGGTCCACCACTACACACTCCCAGGCCACACTAAAACCCCACCGGGGGGGGGGGTCCACACTACAAACCCACCGGGTCCACACTACACCCCAAAACCAGGTCCCACTACATGTCACCAGGGTTCCACACCCCAATTTCACCGGGCCCACACTACACATCACCAGGCCCAAACACACACCCCCCAAAGGTCCACCTAAAATTTCACCGGGTTCCACACTACCCCTTCCCAGGTCCCACATAAAACCACTTCACCGGGCCCACAACCACTCACCGGGTTTTCCAAACACTAACGTAAACCAGGTCCAACAAACCCCACCACCGGGGTCCACCCCAACAACCCCCAAAAAATTTTAAAAACCCCCCACCGGGTCCACACAAACACCTAAACCGGGCCCACACTACCCCTTCACCAAGGTCCCACTACACTTCACCCAGGCCCAAAACACTACACCTTCACCAGGCCCACACACACTAAAACCCGGGTCCACACTACCCATAAACCAGGTCCACACTACACTTCACCGGGTTCCACAATTTACACTTTTCCACCAGGTCCACACTACACTATCACCGGGTTTCCACACTACACTCTCCCAGGCCACACTACACTTCATCAGGTCCACACTACACTTCCCCCAGGCCCTCACTACACTATCACCAGGCCCAAAACTACACTTCACCAGGGCCCAAACACTACACTCTCACCAGGTCCACACTACACGTAAACCAGCCCACACTACACACCCCAAAAGGGGTTCACACTACACTTCACCAGCCCACACACCTGCACCAGCCCCCACACTACACTATCCCCCAGGTCCACACTAAACTCTCACCAGGCCCACACTAAACTTCACCGGGCCCACACAAACACTATCACCAGGTCCACACTACACTCTCACCGGGCCCAACCCCTAAAAACTATCACCAGCCCACACTACACATCACCAGGTTTACACTACACTATCAAACAGGTCCACACTAAAAACTATCACCGGGTCCACACTACACTTCACCAGGTCCACACTACACTTAAACCGGGCCACACTACACATCACCAGGTTCACCCCTACCCCTTTTCCACCAATCCCCCACTAAAACCCCTGTCCCCAGGTCCACACAACACTATCACCAAGGTCCCCCAAAAACTACACTTCACCAGGCCACACTCCCCCAAAAACCCAACCCAAAAGGCCCCTACACCCCCCCCAACTTTAAACCCCCAATGGTTCCACACTAACTCTCACCAGGCCCAACACTACACTACCCCGGGCCCCAACACAACACAAACCCCGGGGGGGGGTAATCCCTACACATAAACCGGGTCCACCTTACACTTCAACCAAGGTCCACAACTACACTTCCCCAAACCACAAAAAAAACCTTCCCATTCCCCCTTTTTTTAACACTTTTCCCCGGTTCAAAAAATATCCCCCGGGGGTTAACAAAATTTTTTAAGGTTTAATAAAATTTCCCCTATTTCCAAATCCCCTTTTATTCCCAGGTTCCCCCCAAATTCCCCAAAAGGGTCCAAAAACTAAAAAAATTCCCCAGGCCCCCACAAAAAACATCCCGGGGTTTCCAAACCCTAAAAAAAATAAAAATTTAACAAAACCCCGGGTCCAAATTTTTTAAAATCTCCCCAAAGGTTTTTTTAACCTTTAAAACCCTCCCAACTACCATAAGGGGTATTTAACCGGCCCAAACCCCTCCCCGGGCTAAAATTAATTGTAACCAAGGTCCAAACTCCCCCCTTTTACCTTTTTGTTGTTTTTAAACCCTTGCAAATTCCCCCTTTTTTGGTTTGTAAAATTTTAAAAAATTAAAAATGGGGTTTTTAAATTTAACCCCCAAAAATTTTGGGGAAAGTTTGATAAAAGAGACTATTTTAAATTTTTAAAAACCCCCCTCCTGTTTTCCCTTGAGGAAT
This sequence comes from Cherax quadricarinatus, assembly GCF_026875155.1. Classification (NCBI taxonomy): domain Eukaryota; kingdom Metazoa; phylum Arthropoda; class Malacostraca; order Decapoda; family Parastacidae; genus Cherax; species Cherax quadricarinatus. The sequence continues at coordinate 29,247,623 of NC_069477.1, read as the reverse complement.
TTCCCAAACCAAATTAACCCAGTTTGGTTTTGAAAAATTCCCAAAGACAAGTTTTAGGGGAAATTTTAAATCCCGTAAAAGGGGTTTTGGCCGCCAAAATCCACCCCCGGCCCATGGTTTTTGAATTTTCCAAAAAAAAATGACCAAAATGTGGATTTAATTTTTTTAAAGATGGGGTTGACCAAGTGTTTATTGAAAACCTTTTCTAAAAACCTCTCCAGACTGACCATTTGTTTGGTATTGTAACCTTGTCTAAACTCTCCAGATTTCCCAAATTTGTTGGTATTTTAACCTTGTCTAAACTCCCCCAGACTGACCATAGTTTTTTGGTATTTTTAACCTTTTCAAAAACCCCTCCAGACTGCCAAATAGTTTTTGGTTTTTGAAAAACCCCCTTTTTGTCTAAACTCCCCGACGACCTAGTGTTGGTTTTTTAAAACCTTGTCTAAACTCTCCAGACGGGACCCAAGTTTTTGGTATTGAAACCCTTTTTTCTAAACTCCCAAAACTGCCCCATAGTTTTTTGGGTTTTGGGAAAACCTTTGTCAAAACTCTCCAGACTGACCAAAGGGGTTGGTTTTTGTAACCTTTTCTAAACTCTCCAGACTGACCATAGGTGTTTGGTTTTGGGGAAAATTTGGGTCAAACCTCCGACGCCCAAATAGTGTTGGTTTTTTGTAACCTTGTCTAAACCCCTCCAGACTGACCTATTTTTGGGTTTTGGGTTAACCTTGTCTAAACTCTCCAAAACCTGCCAAAGGTTGGAAATTTTTAACCTTTTCTAAAACTCCCCCAAAAACCTGCCCAAAATTTTGGTTTTTGTTAACCTTTTCTAAATCTCCAGACTGCCCAAAGTGTTTTATTGAAACCCTTTTTCCCCAAAAACCCTCCAATTTACCTTTGTGTTGGAAATTTGAAAACCTTGCCCTAAACTCTCCGAACTGACCAAAAGTTTTGGGTTTTTGGAAAACCTTTTGTCAAAAACTCCCCAAACCCTGACCATGGGTTTTGTAAAACCTTTTTTTAACTCCCCAGATTTACCATATTTTGGGAATTGAAACCCTTTGTCAAAACCCTTCCAGACTGACCTGGGGGTTGGGTTTTTTTTAAAAACCTTGTCTAAAACTCTCCAGACTGACCATAGTGTTGGTATTGAAAACCCTTTTTTTTTTCAAAAAACTCTCCATAACTGACCATAGTTTTTGGAAATTTTTAAACCTTGTCAAAACTCTCCCAGACTAAACCAAAAGGGTTGGTATTGAAAACCCTTTTCTAAACTCCCCCCCCCGGGAACCTGACCATAGTGTTGGAAATTGAAACCCTTGTCTAAACTCCCAGATTTAACCTAGGGGTTTGGGTATTGTAACCTTGTCAAACCCTCCCCCAGACGGGACCATAGGGAGGTATTGAAAAACCTTGCCCTAAACTCCCCCCAGATTTGGACCATAAGTGTTGGTATTGTAACCTTTCAAATTTCCCAGACTGACCATAGGTTTGGTTTTTGTAACCTTTCTAAACTCTCCAAAATGCCCCATAGTTTTTGGGGGTATTGTAACCTTGTCTAAACTCTCCAGACGACCATAGTTTTGGGTATTGAAACCCCCTTGTCAAAAACTCTCCCGACTGACCAAAAGTGTTGGAAATTGAAAATTTTGTCTAAATCTCCAAAACCTGCCCCTATTTTTTGGTATTGTAACCTTGTCAAAAAAACTCCCCAGACTGCCCAAATAGTGTTGGTATTGAAACCCCCTTTGTCAAAACACTCCAACTGACCATAGGTTGGATTGAAAACCTTGTCTAAACTCTCCGACTGACCATATTTTTTGGTATTGAAACCCTTTGACTAAACCTCCAAACTGACCATAGTGTTGGTATTGAAACCCTTTGCCCTAAACCTCCCAGACTGCCCAAAAGTTTTTGGAAATTGTAACCTTTCTAAACTCTCCAGACTAAACCCCATAGTTTTTTGGGAAATTTTTAACCTTGCTAAACCTCCAGATGACCATATGTTGGTTTTGTAACCTTGCCCTAAACTCCCCCAGACTGACCATAGGGTTTGGTATTTTAACCTTGTCAAAAACTCTCCAATTTGACCATAGTTTTTGGTATTGAAAACCTTTGGTCAAAAATTCCCCCCAGACGGGCCCTTTAGGTTGGTTTTTGAAAACCTTTTCAAAAACTCTCCAAAATGACCATGGGTGTTGTTTTGTAACCTTTTGCCCTAAACTCTCCCAGACTGGACCATAGGGGTTTGGGTTTTTGGGAAACCCTTTGGTCAAACTCTCCCAGACTGACCATAGTGTTTTTTTTGAAACCCTTTTGTCCAAAAATTTTCCAACGGGACCATATTTTTGGGTTTTTAAAACCCGTCTAAACTCTCCAAAACGCCCCATTTTTGGTTGGTATTTTTAACCTTGTCAAAAACTCTCCAGACTAAACCATATTTTTTTGGGGTATTGAAAACCCTTTCAAAAATCTCCAACGCCCCATAAGTTTTTGTTTTTTTAAACCCTTTGGGCTAAACTCTGGGCTGCCCAAGGTTTTTTTAAAAAACCTTGAAAAACCCCCGGGACTGAAAAAGTGTTGGTATTGAAACCCCTTTTTCTAAACCCTCCAGCTCCCAAATAGTTTTTGTATTGAAAACCTGTCAAAAAACTCTCCAAAATAAACCATAGGGGTTGGTATTGAAATTTTTGTCTAAACCTCCAAAATGACCTTTATGGGGGGTATTGTAACCTTGTCTAAACTCCCCAAAGCCCGGGGGGGGGGAACCCTTTATTGGGGTATTGAAACCCTTTTGCCCTAAACTCCCAGACTGACCATAGTGTTTGGTTTTTTGTAACCTTTTTCTAAATTCTCCAGACTGACCAAAATGTTGGTATTAAACCTTGTCAAAACTCCCAGACTGCCATATTTTTGGTTTTGGGTAACCTTGTCTAAACTCCCAGCTGACCATAGTGTTGGTATTTAACCTTGTCTAAACTCCCAGACTGCCCCATAGTGTTGGTTTTGGGAAACCCCTTGTCTAAACTCTCCAGACTACCAAAAAGTGTTGGAATTGTAACCTTGTCTAAACTCCCCAAAGACTGACCATAGTTTTGGGTTATTGAAAACCTTTTTGGTTCAAAAACTCTCCAGACTGCCCATAGGGGTTGGTTTTGAAACCCTTTGTCTAAAACTCCCCAGACTGACCTTTTTGTTGGTTTTTGAAACCCTTGTCAAACTCCCCCGGACTGACCTATTGTTGGTTTTTAAACCTTTTTCAAAAACTCTCCAGACGCCCATAGGGGTTGGTATTGTAACCTTGTCTAAACCCCCCGGGCTGACCAGGGTGTTGGTATTGAAACCCTTTGTCAAACTCCCCCAAATGCCCATAGTGTTGGTTTTGTAACCTTGTCTAAACTCCTCCGGGACTGACCATAGTGTTGGTATTGAAACCCTTTGGGTCAAAACCCCTCCCCAACGATTTTAGTTTTGGTATTGTAACCTTTGTCTAAACTCCCAGACTGCCCAAGGGGGGGGGGTTGGTTTTGTAACCTTGCCCTAAACTCTCCAGACTGCCCCATAGTTTTTGGGTATTTTAACCTTGTCTAAATTTCCCCCAGCCGACCATAGGGGTTTGGTTTTTGAAACCCTTTGGTCTAAACCCCTCCGGCTGACCATAGGGGTTGGTTTTGGAAAAACCTTGTCAAAATTCTCCAGACTGACCATGGGTTTTGGGTATTTTAACCTTGTCTAAACTCTCCAGACGGGGAACCAAGTTTTGGGTTTTGAAACCTTTTTGCTAAACTCTCCAACTGACCATAGGGGGTTTGGTAATTGTAACCTTTTCAAATTTCTCCAGACTGACCATAGGTTGGTTTTGTAACCTTGTCAAAAACTCTCCAGACTGACCATAGTTTTTTGGTATTGTAACCTTGTCTAAACTTTTCCAGACTGACCATAGGGTTGGTATTGTTTAACCTTGTCAAAACCCTTCCCAGACTGCCCAAATTAGTGTTGTATTGAAACCCCTTGTCTAAACTCTCCAACTGCCCCATAGTTTTGGAAATTGGTAACCTTTTTTCAAAACTCCCCAAACTGAAGAAGGGGGTATTTTGAAATGAATTTAAAAATTTTCTTCATGTATCCTCTGAACAATGAAAAAATGATAACCCTTTTGATATAGAAAAAATTATATAAAAAGGTTTTAAGAAAACATTTGAAACATCGGGGTTATCTTTATTTTAGAAAACTTTCGCCACCATGGTTTTTAATCAATAAAAATTTTCCGGGGACAAGTTAAATCCCAAAAATTTTGAAATTGATAAAGCCACGGGATGGGGGAAACGCCCTAAAATAAAGATAACCCAGATTTTGCAAAATTGTCTTAATTCATCTTGTCGGTATTATAAACCATTCTTTAAACAAAAATGTTTTAGATGGTAGTATAAGAAAGTCGCTTAATTGATGGTGATGATGTGTTTGATGATGTGATTGATGGTGATGGTATATGTGAACGACATCATCCAATGAATGGTTTTGAAAACCGACAAATTGAAGAATTGAGACATGAAACGTATGGGAATCTTTAGTGAAGAAACGTTTCGCCTCACAGTGGCTTCATCAGTCCAATACAAAGCAGGAAGGTATAAGGAGAGGATGAGTTTGAGGTAATCAGTCCCTCAGCCTGGAGTCGACATGTTCAGTCCATCACTCTTGTAGGAAGTACAGCATAGGGCCAAAGAGGTGACTTATATACTGCAGTCAGGTGACACCAAGCAGGAGGAGGCGGGATCACAATGGGACCTGTCACTAGTGCAAGTAGATCGTCCCTCAGCCTGGAGTCGACATGTTCAGTCCATCACTCTTGTAGGAAGTACAGCATAGGGCCAAAGAGGTGACTTATATACTGCAGTCAGGTGACACCAAGCAGGAGGAGGCGGGATCACAATGGGACCTGTCACTAGTGCAAGTAGATCGTCCCTCAGCCTGGAGTCGACATGTTCAGTCCATCACTCTTGTAGGAAGTACAGCATAGGGCCAAAGAGGTGACTTATATACTTCAGTCAGGTGACACCAAGCAGCAGGAGGCGGGATCACAATGGGACCTGTCACTAGTGCAAGTAGATCGTCGTCCAAAGGTTGGACAAGTGTTGAAGAATTCTCTGTATCAAAATCCCATGATGTTGTAGTGTCTGACAGATGTGATGAATGGTTTCGAAAACCGACTTTATATTGGACTGATGAAGCCACTGTGTGGCGAAACGTTTCTTCAGTAAATATTCCCATATGTTGCATAAGTGTCTCAATTCTTCAACTTGTCGGTTTTGATGATGTCGTTCACACATATCATCACAATCAATCACATCATCACCATCAATCACATCATCACCATCAATTATGCGACTTTCTTATACTACCATCTAAAACATTTTTAGATATTTTTTATATATCAAGGTTTATTATTTTATCATTGCATCAGAGGATACATGAAGAATTTTAAGTTCATTCCAAATACGTATTCTTCAGTCTGGAGAGTTTAGACAAGGTCTGAACACTTGTCCAACCTTCGGACGAAGACATACTTACGCTAGTGGATGGTCCCACTGTGATCCCGCCTTCTGTTTGGCTCTATGCTGTGAGGGACTGATTACCTCAAACTCTTCCTCTCCTTATTCCTTCCGGCTTCGTAGTGGACTGATGAAGCCACTGTGGCCAAACGTTTCTTCAATAAAGATTCCCATACGTTGCATAAGTGTCTTAATTCTTCGACATCATCCTACACATCTCTAATAAAAAATTTAAGCTTTCCCGAAATGCCCGAAATGCCCGAAATGCTAAGAAATCAAAATTGTCATTAATATTTGCGACCACTGTCAGCCTCAGAGTTATCTCTGAGTTGCCAGACCTTGCTACGTGGAGGCCAGTGGTTCGTCTTAAAGGTCCACGCACTCACTTGCTGTGTTTTTGATGCTTTCCTCAGGTCCATGTGTCCAAGAGTCCATCTGTGTCCCCTCAGATGTTCTCCCTTCCCCACTTTCCCATGGTCTGCCTTTGTAACCAGTATCTCCTTCTTTCCCAGGACCATGTGTCCAGGAGTCCATCTGTCCGCCTCAGATATTCTCCCTTTCCCACTTTCCCAAGGTCTGCCTCAGTAACCAGTATCTTCTTCTTTCCCAGGTCCATGTGTCCAGGAGTCAATCTTTGTCCCCTCAGATATTCTCCCTTTCCCACTTTCCCAAGGTCTGCCTCAGTAACCAGTATCTTCTTCTTTCCCAGGTCCACGTGTCCAGGAGTTAATCTGTGTCCCCTCAGATATTCTCCCTTCTCCTCTTTCCCAAGGTCTGCCTCAGCAACCAGTATCTTCTTCTTTCCCAGGTCCATGTGTCCAGGAGTCAATCTTTGTCCCCTCAGATATTCTCCCTTTCCCACTTTCCCAAGGTCTGCCTCAGTAACCAGTATCTTCTTCTTTCCCAGGTCCACGTGTCCAGGAGTTAATCTGTGTCCCCTCAGATATTCTCCCTTCTCCTCTTTCCCAAGGTCTGCCTCAGCAACCAGTATCTTCTTCTTTCCCAAGTCCATGTGTCCAGGAGTCAATCTTTGTCCCCTCAGATATTCTCCCTTCTCCACTTTCCCAAGGTCTGCCTCAGTAACCAGTATCTTCTTCTTTCCCAAGTCCATGTGTCCAGGAGTTAATCTTTGTCCCCTCAGATATTCTCCCTTCTCCTCTTTCCCAAGGTCTGCCTCAGCAACCAGTATCTTCTTCTTTCCCAAGTCCATGTGTCCAGGAGTCAATCTTTGTCCCCTCAGATATTCTCCCTTCTCCACTTTCCCAAGGTCTGCCTCAGTAACCAGTATCTCCTTCTTTCCCAAGTCCATGTGTCCAGGAGTTAATCTTTGTCCCCTCAGATATTCTCCCTTCTCCTCTTTCCCAAGGTCTGCCTCAGTAACCAGTATCTTCTTCTTTCCCAAGTCCATGTGTCCAGGAGTTAATCTTTGTCCCCTCAGATATTCTCCCTTCTCCTCTTTCCCAAGGTCTGCCTCAGCAACCAGTATCTTCTTCTTTCCCAAGTCCATGTGTCCAGGAGTCAATCTTTGTCCCCTCAGATATTCTCCCTTCTCCTCTTTCCCAAGGTCTGCCTCAGTAAACCAGTATCTTCTTCTTTCCCAAGTCCATGTGTCCAGGAGTTAATCTTTGTCCCCTCAGATATTCTCCCTTCTCCTCTTTCCCAAGGTCTGCCTCAGCAACCAGTATCTTCTTCTTTCCCAGTCCATGTGTCCAGGAGTCAATCTTTGTCCCCTCAGATATTCTCCCTTCTCCTCTTTCCCAAGGTCTGCCTCAGCAACCAGTATCTTCTTCTTTCCCAAGTCCATGTGTCCAGGAGTTAATCTTTGTCCCCTCAGATATTCTCCCTTCTCCTCTTTCCCAAGGTCTGCCTCAGCAACCAGTATCTTCTTCTTTCCCAAGTCCATGTGTCCAGGAGTTAATCTTTGTCCCCTCAGATATTCTCCCTTCTCCTCTTTCCCAAGGTCTGCCTCAGCAACCAGTATCTTCTTCTTTCCCAAGTCCATGTGTCCAGGAGTCAATCTTTGTCCCCTCAGATATTCTCCCTTCTCCTCTTTCCCAAGGTCTGCCTCAGCAACCAGTATCTTCTTCTTTCCCAAGTCCATGTGTCCAGGAGTTAATCTTTGTCCCCTCAGATATTTCTCCCTCTCCTCTTTCCCAAGGTCTGCCTCAGTAACCAGTATCTTCTTCTTTCCCAAGTCCATGTGTCCAGGAGTTAATCTTTGTCCCCTCAGATATTCTCCCTTCTCCTCTTTCCCAAGGTCTGCCTCAGCAACCAGTATCTTCTTCTTTCCCAAGTCCATGTGTCCAGGAGTTAAGCTGTGTCCCCTCAGATATTCTCCCTTCTCCTCTTTCCCAAGGTCTGCCTCAGTAACCAGTATCTTCTTCTTTCCCAAGTCCATGTGTCCAGGAGTCAATCTTTGTCCCCTCAGATATTCTCCCTTCTCCTCTTTCCCAAGGTCTGCCTCAGTAACCAGTATCTTCTTCTTTCCCAAGTCCATGTGTCCAGGAGTTAAGCTGTGTCCCCTCAGATATTCTCCCTTCTCCTCTTTCCCAAGGTCTGCCTCAGTAACCAGTATCTTCTTCTTTTCCCAAGTCCATGTGTCCAGGAGTTAATCTTTGTCCCCTCAGATATTCTCCCTTCTCCTCTTTCCCAAGGTCTGCCTCAGCAACCAGTATCTTCTTCTTTCCCAAGTCCATGTGTCCAGGAGTTAATCTTTGTCCCCTCAGATATTCTCCCTTCTCCTCTTTCCCAAGGTCTGCCTCAGCAACCAGTATCTTCTTCTTTCCCAAGTCCATGTGTCCAGGAGTTAATCTTTGTCCCCTCAGATATTCTCCCTTCCCCACTTTCCCAAGGTCTGCCTTTTTAACCAGTTGATATTTGATCTATTAACAAAAATTATTTTTTCTGGTCGCTGCAGCAGACTGGTCAGTACGTCTCTGTCTTACTAAGATTCAACATTATGTTGTCATCTATTGTGATGTTTGAAGGTTAGCGAATATTATCAAAATAATGTTGTGTTGTAATTTACTGCGATGTTTAAATGTTATCATGTATTATACCTGAACGATGTGGAACACAATGTTATCATGTATTATACCTGAACGATGTGGAACACAATGTTATCATGTATTATACCTGAACGATGTGGAACACAATGTTATCATGTATTATACCTGAACGATGTGGAACACAATGTTATCATGTATTATACCTGAACGATGTGGAACACAATGTTATCATGTATTATACCTGAACGATGTGGAACACAATGTTATCATGTATTATACCTGAACGATGTGGAAACACAATGTTATCAATGTATTATACCTGAACGATGTGGAACACAATGTTATCATGTATTATACCTGAACGATGTGGAACACAATGTTATCATGTATTAAAACCTGAACGATGTGGAACACAATGTTATCATGTATTATACCTGAACGATGTGGAACACAATGTTATCATGTATTATACCTGAACGATGTGGAACACAATGTTATCATGTATTATACCTGAACGATGTGGAACACAATGTTATCATGTATTATACCTGAACGATGTGGAACACAATGTTATCATGTATTATACCTGAACGATGTGGAACACAATGTTATCATGTATTATACCTGAACGATGTGGAACACAATGTTATCATGTATTATACCTGAACGATGTGGAACACAATGTTATCATGTATTATACCTGAACGATGTGGAACACAATGTTATCATGTATTATACCTGAACGATGTGGAACACAATGTTATCATGTATTATACCTGAACGATGTGGAACACAATGTTATCATGTATTATACCTGAACGATGTGGAACACAATGTTATCATGTATTATACCTGAACGATGTGGAACACAATGTTATCATGTATTATACCGAACGATGTGGAACACAATGTTATCATGTATTATACCTGAACGATGTGGAACACAATGTTATCATGTATTATACCTGAACGATGTGGGAACACAATGTTATCATGTATTATACCTGAACGATGTGGAACACAATGTTATCATGTATTATACCTGAACGATGTGGAACACAATGTTATCATGTATATACCTGAACGATGTGGAACACAATGTTATTCATGTATTATACCTGAACGATGTGGAACACAATGTTATCATATATTATACCTGAACGATGTGGAACACAATGTTATCATGTATTATACCTGAACGATGTGGAACACAATGTTATCATGTATTATACCTGAACGATGTGGAACACAATGTTATCATGTATTATACCTGAACGATGTGTAACTCAATGTTATTTATTTTTTCTTAACGATTATAATTTAAATAATACTTAACGTTAATGTTTAGACGGTGTTTACGTCGTACCTGAACATTCTGCTGCTCATAGCAATTAAAAATAGTAAACTTCTATTTATAAATAACTGCTAATATTATTAATTTTTAGTGATTAAAACATTCTTAATATTTGTAGTGGTTTATAATTCATCTAAAATCGTCGAGAGACTTGAGTCTTAAGTTGGGAAAGAAGCGGGGAAAATTAACAAACAAAAAAAGATAACCTGGTATGCGAAATAAGGATGACCTGGTATGCGAAATAAGGATGACCTGGTATGCGAAATAAGGATGACCTGGTATGCGAAATAAGGATGACCTGGTATGCGAAATAAGGATGACCTGGTATGCGAAATAAGGATGACCTGGTATGCGAAATAAGGATGACCTGGTATGCGAAATAAGGATGACCTGGTATGCGAAATAAGGATGACCTATTGTGGGATATAAGGTTGACCTGGTATAGGAAATAAGGTTAAAGTGGAATAGGATAGAAGGAAGTAGATCACATGGAACTAGAGACACTGGAACATTAAAACAACTCAGGTAACACAACACAATGGAACATTAAAACAACTCAGGTAACACAACACAATGGAACATTAAAACAACTCAGGTAACACAACACAATGGAACATTAAAACAACTCAGGTAACACAACACAATGGAACATTAGAGCAACTTAGGCAACACAACACAATGGAACATTAAAACAACTCAGGCAACACAACACAATGGAACATTAAAACAACTCAGGTAACACAACACAATGGAACATTAGAACAACTCAGGCAACACAACACAATGGAACATTAGAACAACTTAGGCAACACAACACAATGGAACATTAAAACAACTCAGGCAACACAACACAATGGAACATTAGAACAACTCAGGCAACACAACACAATGGAACATTAGAACAACTCAGGCAACACAACACAATGGAACATTAGAACAACTTAGGCAACACAACACAATGGAACATTAGAACAACTTAGGCAACACAACACAATGGAACATTAGAACAACTTAGGCAACACAACACAATGGAACATTAGAACAACTTAGGCAACACAACACAATGGAACATTAGAACAACTTAGGCAACACAACTAAGCTGACCAACACAATTCCTCATGAACTTGTTTTATCAGCGTAATTTATTCTCGTGTAGTTACATTGTTCATTAACTATCCATTACTATAAATCACCATTTATTCCCAAAATCTCAACTCATCTTCAACCACCGATCTCCACAACTCATCTTCATCTCCACAACTAATCTTCAACCACCCATCTCCTCAACTCATTTTCAATCACCCATCTCCACAACTCATTTTCATCTCCACAACTCATCTTCAACCACCCATCTCCACAACTCATCTTCAACCACCCATCTCCACAACTCATCTTCAACCACCTATCTCCACAACTCATCTTCAACCACCCATCTCCACAACTCATCTTCATCTCCACAACTCATCTTCATCTCCACAACTCATCTTCAACCACCCATCTCCACAACTCATCTTCATCTCCACAACTCATCTTCATCTCCACAACTCATCTTCAACCACCCATCTCCACAACTCATCTTCATCTCCACAACTCATCTTCATCTCCACAACTCATCTACAACCACCCATCTCCACAACTCATCTTCAACCACCCATCTCCACAACTCATCTTCAACCACCCATCTCCACAACTCATCTTCAACCACCCATCTTCACAACTCATCTTCAACCACCCATCTCCACAACTCATCTTCAACCACCCATCTCCACAACTCATCTTCAACCACCCATCTCCACAACTCATCTTCAACCACCCATCTCCACAACTGATCTTCAACCACCCATCTCCACAACTCATCTTCATCTCCACAACTCATCTTCAACCACCCATCTCCACAACTCATCTTCAGCTACCCATCTCCACAACTCATCTTCAACCACCCATCTCCACAACTCATCTTCAACCACCCATCTCCACAACTCATCTTCAACCACCCATCTCCACAACTCATCTTCAACACCACCCATCTCCACAACTCATCTTCAACCACCCATCTCCACAATCCATCTTCAATCACCCATCTTCACAACTCATCTTCAACAACCCATCTCCACAACTCATCTTGAACCACTCATCTCCACAACTCATCTTCAACCACCCATCTTCACACCTCATCTTCAACCGTCTCTTACCACACCTTGCTATAAAACATCCATTACCTCAACTCGTCGGCCATCAGTCACCCCAACCCACCATCAATAACAAGAACTCACCATCAGCCATTCATTGCAACCCACCATGAATAACCACAGCTCACCATCAACCCTCCATATCCACAACTTAACATCAACTCATTATAAAGCATCCATCACCACAACTCACCATCAATGATCCATCACAACTCACCCCAACCATTCACCAGCACAACTCACTACCAACCATTCACATTATGTGAAACACGACTCACGTGTGTCTATACAGGTGTGAACAACATTTAGCGTTTTATGTGTGTTTTATTCCAGATCAAAGTGTTCAGTACATGTTATGTTTGTGATCAACATGTTCATTCAATGTTCTAGCCCATATCAACGTGTTCAGTACGTGTTCTGTACAACATGGTCATTGTATGTGAATTTAAAGGCAAGAAAATTTTCCAACCTGCTTCAATTTCTTAAGAAAAACCTATAATGATTTTGTTAGTTTCTGGCTTGTGAAAGTCTTCTCTTGAATCTAGTAAATGCTTGCTTAACACATACAGTGTTAAGACAGTGTTAAGACAGTGTTAAGACAGTGTTAAGCCAGTGTTAAGACAGTGTTAAGACAGTGTTAAGACAGTGTTAGGACAGTGTTAAGACAATGTTAAGACAGTGTTAAGACAATGTTAAGAGAGTGTTAAGCCAGTGTTAAAACAGTGTTAAGACAATGTTAAGAGAGTGTTAAGCCAGTGTTAAAACAGTGTTAAGACAATGTTAAGAGAGTGTTAAGCCAGTGTTAAAACAGTGTTAAGACAATGTTAAGACAGTGTTAAGACAGTGTTAAGACAGTGTTAAGACAATGTTAAGACAGTGTTAAGACAATGTTAAGACAGTGTTAAGACAATGTTAAGACAGTGTTAAGACAAGTTTAAGACAGTGTTAAGACAATGTTAAGACAGTGTTAAGACAGTGTTAAGACAGTGTTAAGACAATGTTAAGACAGTGTTAAGACAATGTTAAGACAGTGTTAAGACAATGTTAAGACAATGTTAAGACAGTGTTAAGACAGTGTTAAGACAATGTTAAGACAGTGTTAAGACAATGTTAAGACAGTGTTAAGACAATGTTAAGAGAGTGTTAAGCCAGTGTTAAAACAGTGTTAAGACAATGTTAAGACAGTGTTAAGACAATGTTAAGACAGTGTTAAGACAATGTTAAGACAGTGTTAAGACAATGTTAAGACAGTGTTAAGACAATGTTAAGACAGTGTTAAGACAATGTTAAGACAGTGTTAAGACAATATTAAGACAGTGTTAAGACAATGTTAAGACAGTGTTAAGACAGTGTTAAGACAATGTTAAGACAGTGTTAAGACAGTGTTAAGACAATGTTAAGACAGTGTTAAGACAGTGTTAAGACAATGTTAAGACAGTGTTAAGACAGTGTTAAGACAATGTTAAGACAGTGTTAAGACAGTGTTAAAACAGTGTTAAGACAATGTTAAGACAGTGTTAAGACAGTGTTAAGACAATGTTAAGACAGTGTTAAGACAATGTTAAGACAGTGTTAAGACAATGTTAAGAGAGTGTTAAGCCAGTGTTAAAACAGTGTTAAGACAGTGTTAAGACAGTGTTAAAACAGTGTTAAGACAATGTTAAGACAGTGTTAAGACAATGTTAAGACAGTGTTAAGACAATGTTAAGACAGTGTTAAGACAATGTTAAGACAGTGTTAAGACAATGTTAAGACAGTGTTAAGACAATGTTAAGACAGTGTTAAGACAATGTTAAGACAGTGTTAAGACAATGTTAAGACAGTGTTAAGACAATGTTAAGACAGTGTTAAGACAATGTTAAGACAGTGTTAAGACAATGTTAAGACAGTGTTAAGACAATGTTAAGACAGTGTTAAGACAATGTTAAGACAGTGTTAAGACAGTGTTAAGACAATGTTAAGACAGTGTTAAGACAGTGTTAAGACAATGTTAAGACAGTGTTAAGACAGTGTTAAGACAATGTTAAGACAGTGTTAAGACAGTGTTAAGACAGTGTTAAGACAGTGTTAAGACAATGTTAAGACAGTGTTAAGACAGTGTTAAGACAATGTTAAGACAGTGTTAAGACAGTGTTAAGACAATGTTAAGACAGTGTTAAGACAGTGTTAAGACAATGTTAAGACAATGTTAAGACAGTGTTAAGACAGTGTTAAGACAATGTTAAGACAGTGTTAAGACAGTGTTAAGACAATGTTTAGACAGTGTTAAGACAGTGTTAAGACAGTGTTAAGACAGTGTTAAGACAGTGTTAAGACAATGTTAAGACAATGTTAAGACAGTGTTAAGACAATGTTAAGGCAGTGTTAAGACAGTGTTAAGACAATGTTAAGACAGTGTTAAGACAATGTTAAGACAGTGTTAAGACAGTGTTAAGACAATGTTAAGACAGTGTTAAGACAGTGTTAAGACAGTGTTAAGACAGTGTTAAGACAATGTTAAGACAGTGTTAAGACAGTGTTAAGACAATGTTAAGACAGTGTTAAGACAGTGTTAAGACAATGTTAAGACAGCGTTAAGACAATGTTAAGACAGTGTTAAGATAGTGTTAAGACAGTGTTAAGACAATGTTAAGACAGTGTTAAGACAATGTTAAGACAGTGTTAAGACAGTGTTAAGACAATGTTAAGACAGTGTTAAGACAGTGTTAAGACAGTGTTAAGACAGTGTTAAGACAGTGTTAAGACAATGTTAAGAGAGTGTTAAGACAGTGTTAAGACAGTGATAAGACACTGTTAAGACAGTGTTAAAACAGTGTTAAGACAATGTTAAGACAGTGTTAAGACAATGTTAAGACAGTGTTAAGACAATGTTAAGACAGTGTTAAGACAATGTTAAGACAGTGTTAAGACAATGTTAAGACAGTGTTAAGACAATGTTAAGACAGTGTTAAGACAATGTTAAGACAGTGTTAAGACAATGTTAAGACAGTGTTAAGACAATGTTTAAGACAGTGTTAAGACAATGTTAAGACAGTGTTAAGACAATGTTAAGACAGTGTTAAGACAATGTTAAGACAGTGTTAAGACAATGTTAAGACAGTGTTAAGACAATGTTAAGACAGTGTTTAAGGACAGTGTGTTTAAGACAATGTTAAGACAGTGTTAAGACAGTGTTAAAGACAATGTTTAAGACAGTGTTAAGACAGTGTTAAGACAATGTTAAGACAGTGTTAAGACAGTAGTTAAGACAGTGTTAAGACAGTGTTAAGACAATGTTAAGACAGTGTGTTAAGACAGTGTTAAGACAATGTTAAGACAGTGTTAAGACAGTGTTAAGACAATGTTAAGACAGTGTTAAGACAGTGTTAAGACAATGTTAAGACAATGTTAAGACAGTGTTAAGACAGTGTTAAGACAATGTTAAGACAGTGTTAAGACAGTGTTAAGACAATGTTTAGACAGTGTTAAGACAGTGTTAAGACAGTGTTAAGACAGTGTTAAAAAAAGACAGTGTTAAGACAATGTTAAGACATGTTAAGACAGTGTTAAGACAATGTTAAGACAGTGTTAAGACAGTGTTAAGACAATGTTAAGACAGTGTTAAGACAATGTTAAGACAGTGTTAAGACAGTGTTAAGACAATGTTAAGACAGTGTTAAGACAGTGTTAAGAAGACAGTGTTAAGACAGTGTTAAGACAATGTTAGACAGTGTTAAGACAGGTTAAGACAATGTTAAGACAGTGTTAAGACAGTGTTAAGACAATGTTAAGACAGTGTTAAGACAATGTTAAGACAGTGTTAAGATAGTGTTAAGACAATGTTAAGACAGTGTTAAGACAGTGTTAAGACAATGTTTAGACAGTGTTAAGACAGTGTTAAGACAGTGTTAAGACAGTGTTAAGACAGTGTTAAGACAATGTTAAGACAATGTTTAAGACAGTGTTAAGACAATGTTAAGACAGTGTTAAGACAGTGTTAAGACAATGTTAAGGCAGTGTTAAGACAATGTTAAGACAGTGTTAAGACAGTGTTAAGACAATGTTAAGACAGTGTTAAGACAGTGTTAAGACAGTGTTAAGACAGTGTTAAGACAATGTTAAGACAGTGTAAGACAGTGTTAAGACATGTTAAGACATGTGTTAAGACAGTGTTAAGACAATGTTAAGACAGTGTTAAGACAGTGTTAAGACAGTGTTAAGACAGTGTTAAGACAGTGTTAAGACAATGTTTAAGACAGTGTTAAGACAGTGTTAAGCAATGTTAAGACAGTGTTAAGACAGTGTTAAGACAGTGTTAAGACAGTGTTAAGACAATGTAAGGGCGGATGCGGTCAGGATTTTAACGACATTTTTTTTATGAACCGATTACGTTCATTTTTGGTGTACTATTAGAAGGTTATATCGAGTATGCTGATGCTTGAAGTTTCAATCATATCGGCCCCCAAAAAGAAATGAAATATGCAAAATTTACGAAAAATTGCATTTGGCAGGGCACAATTTCTCATGGTACTTGACAAGTGGTTTTGACACTTGCCTGCTGCTAGAACAACTCTAATTCCATCACTTGTCGATTTCAATTCTAAATACAACCTTATCTTTTGCTAAAAAAAAATTAAAGTTTCATAACTTTTTTGATATATGGAGATGTCGGCCTTGTTGTCCACAATAAATCTAAAAATATTTTGGAGTTCGGAAACAGAATCGCTACCCGTAAAACAATCATTTTCCCATGTTTGTTGTGAGAAATAAAGTCAATTCAATCATAATATAAAGGGCTGTTCCCTAAATAGGTAAATAAGTTAGTTTTCAAGATATAGGCGCAGCGCGCGGCACCCCCGCTGCCCGGGAAAAAAAATTTTCCCCGAAAAATTCGCTTTATTTTACACTTTTTCCGCGGCCTACGAGTGTTTATTACAGTTAACCATTGTAAATCCGTTTTCTCTCATCACTGATGAGAGAGGGCGGACCCTCTCTTCACCTTCAGGGGAAATATCGATAGAAATTTATTCCTTGGGGCGTCATATTATGCTATATATTTTATTTTGAGGTGTACTTTTTATGTTTATATGCTATTATTATATTGCATTATATCATAATAGATCAATTATGATAGATAAATAAGCCTTATAATTGATATTAGCGTGGGTATGGAATATTTTGTTGGCTGGAGGTGTCGGCCATTTTTTGCACTATTCCCAGGGGTTCCTGATTGGTTCCGTGACCATAGTAGCTCCGCCCACTCTGGCATGATCTCAGATGGTGAATTTGTATTATATTAGACATAAAGATATACGAAAACGATAAAAATAACACGGGGAAAAACGTAACAAAAACGTCAACAAAGCTGAGTCAGCGCTTCTTACGCAACATGTTGCGTCAGCGCTGTCACCATGCCTGTTATAAATGGCTGTAATTCCTTTTAGAAACATCGTACAAGGATAATAATTATACCAGCGTGTAGCCAGAAAGTTCAGCTATTTTTTGGTAACAATAACTCAGTTTTCATATATTTTCGAATTTTTTTTTGCTCCGCTTGGACTTCCTCTAGGTTTTATACAGTTGCCTCAGACTCAACAGTGGGTTGCAGGTCTGTACTATTTGTGTTTTCTTCTTGGTTTATGGATAACACTTACATATCTGAGATTAGAACTTTTGAGGGCCTGGGGGTGGCCCGGTGGCCTGGTGGCTAAAGCTCCCGCTTCACACACGGAGGGCCCGGGTTCGATTCCCGGCGGGTGGAAACATTCGACACGTTTCCTTACACCTGTTGTCCTGTTCACCTAGCAGCAAATAGGTACCTGGGTGTTAGTCGACTGGTGTGGGTCGCATCCTGGGGGACAAGATTAAGGACCCCAATGGAAATAAGTTAGACAGTCCTCGATGACGCACTGACTTTCTTGGGTTATCCTGGGTGGCTAACCCTCCGGGGTTAAAAATCCGAACGAAATCTTATCTTATCTTCTTTAATCATTTTTCTTAAGACAGTGAACTATTTTCAGTCTTTATATCCTCATTTCCCATCTTCTTAACTTTGCTCTTCCTGATAATGACATCCAGTTACTAGTCGACTATTACTGAGGATGCTTTATTAAATCATTCTCGCAGTCTACTTCTGTCTTTTTTAATTGGTATTAATATTTTTATTTCAGCATTATTCGCAAGCAAAGACATGAAGTTTATTGACTCTGGTTATAAATACAGACTAGATAAATACGAGGCCAAACTTTGGCTCTAATAGACCTCCACTAGTTACATTCTCCCATCGTTATGCTTCATTCTATAGAGTAGCTCCTCATTTTATCTTTAATTATGTGGGAAAGGTCTTGGAGAGAATGAATACGGTAAAGGGTGAATGTTAGTAAGAATATCGGAGCGTTCACACGGTTGTATTGATTTCTTGAATAGTGATCATTACATGGTAAGGAGGGGGAGTAGGAGGGAAGTTAATGGATGGACAGAAAGATTGGAAAAATAGTATGGAATAAATAGAAAAGAGAGGAAAATAAAATGATTTTGGTGCACTCTGATGTCTGAGTGAAAATGCATGTCCGTAAAACTAGATTTTGGAAAGGGAGGTACAGTACATAACACGTTCCAGTACGCTTACATATAAATACTATATATGAAGAGATATATTCATATATATACGTAAGCACATAAACATATATACATTGTTTTGTGCGTTAACAGCGTTAGTCTCCAGTGTACACTTTCAGGCAATTACATAGTGGTTGAAGATATATGAGAGAATGAAGCAGTGCAAGAGACTCAGGGACAGGCGCGCCGAATCTTGCACTGGAAGCGGGTCCAATGTTTGTCCCAGACGTGAAATGTTGTTTTAGCAATAAAGGATTCATAGGAACTTGAACTGATCGGGGTAAAGTATCAGCCACTGTGGTTGATTTTTAAGTCAGTGAAGAGATTCAGGGTTAGGAAGGTATTTTTATAGTTATGAACGCTGCAGCAATAAATTTTAAATTTATCTTCATGTGGTACCCAAATATTAAGTACTGCAAAATAAAGAATTTAATGATGTAATGGTTCTCTCCCATAAAAAGATTTTGAATTGGAAATTCATATAGTGGTGATTATCTTCTGATGATACTCGAAGTGGCTTCGTCCTTCATAATTTAGCAAACATTTCGTCATCTACATAATGACACGGTGGATGGCCTCCGATTTACTGACTGCTTCCTTCAACTCAGCTATCACTCCTGCTATCTTCTTCATCACTGATCGCAGCTTTTAAAATTAATGGCTTTATTAAGTAACCATGCATGAGTGTCCTCTGCTTGTAACTACGTGTATTCTGGATCCGTAGAGTGTATGACAGTGACCATTATCGTAATCATCCACGATGAACCAGCATCTGATTTAGGAGATGGAGCCGGATTGTCATTGGAGGAAGTGCTAGTGACAGCATTTCACATACTTTTATTTGCTCCTCTTTTACATTCCTTCACGACTCTCTCAACTTCTTATTTTCTCTCCATATTCTCCTCTTCCTCATATCACTTTGTAAAAACCTCTCATATGCTAACTTTCTCTCTTCACCTCATTCCGCCAATCACACCTCTTCCCTCCCGCATCCACACTTCTATATCCACAAACTTCTGCTAAACACGGTAACACTGCATACGTCTTCAACCTCATTGCCTATACTTTAAACCATCTTTCTACCAATAGTTGCTTATATCTTACCCTAACTTCCTCCTTGTTTAGTTTATAAACCTTCTCCTCTCTCTTAGTTTGATATTATTCTGATATGGCCCTCCATTATGGAGGGCCTACCACGCCAACTACAACAGTTTCCTACCTACCACGTCCTCTACAACAGTTTCCTACCTACCATGCCCTCTACAAGTTTCTCCCACTTTAGCATTCATGTCCCCTGCCACAATAACTCTCTCACTTAGTTCAAAACTCCCTAAGCACTCATTTAATATATTCCTCTACACTCCTCTCTTCTCCAGGTGTATAAACACTTATAATCACTTACTAAATAAATTGCATTAAAGACCACTGATAGCCTTGACAGCTAAAGAATCCTAGCAGTCGGCTATTTACGGGGTTGTAATAGAGCGATTATGACCAGAGTTAACACTCGCACAGATGATCTATTTTCGGAAATATTTGAAGTATGTCACCTGGAAAGCAGGAGTATGACTTGTATTTGGACAATCGCCCTCGAGTTACTGCATCGATATGGTTAGCCTTATCAACCCTACTCAGTACCTAGTCACTTTTTCTATGCTGTGCGATCGTCGGTGTTGTTCAGCAGTACTTAACTTGCTCACTCGGATTGATCTTCCAAGAGTCTTGCATGCT
>NC_069477.1:29137381-29226692 GCF_026875155.1 Cherax quadricarinatus | reverse complement strand
TTTAAACACCCCTACCTTCCCCAACAACACTACACCCCCCCCCACTACACTTTCCCAAAAAAACCACTACACCCCACACTCATTTTCCCCCTACACCCACACTACATTCCCCCACTACCCCCCACACTACACTTCCCCCACTACCCCCAATACCAAAAACCAATACATTCCCCACTACAAAAAAACAAAAACCCCAACATTTCGCTTCCACTACACCCACAATCCCCCCAAATTACACTTCCCCCACTACAACCCCACTCACTCCCACACTACACTTTCTCCACTACCCCCACACCCCCCCCACACAAATTTACCCCATCTACCCACATAACCCCACACAAACATTTCCTACTACACACACACAATCCACACTACGATTCCCCAAGCCCACACTACCTCCACCAGCTTCCCCATTTTCTCCCACTCCCCCCCCACACACATCCCCCCACACCCCCACACACTCCCCCATACAACCACACTACACCCCCACGCTAACTTCCCCCTAAAAACCCATACCCCCAAACTCCCTTTCCCCCCACTCATCCACATCATTTCCCTCCCTACCCCCTCTACCCCTCCCACATTCACTTCCCCCTTTTTACCCCCACACTACACCCCTGCACTATTGCAAACCCCCCCTACAGCCACATACACTCCCAACCCCTTCCCCCACTACATTTCCCCCCTACTACACCCCCTACACCCCCACACTGGTTTCCCCCCCACTACACCCAACACACCCCAACACTACTTTCCCCCCACTAACCCACACTACACCCCAAACACACTTCCCCCCTCCCCCCCTACCCCCCACACTAACTTCCCCATACACCCAAATTTTACCCCCTCCACTACACCAAAAAACACCCCCCACTCACCCCCCTAAACCCCCACTACTTCCCCACTACCCCAACTACACTCCCCCTTACCCCCCAAAAACCCCAAACAACCCACACTTCATTCCCCCACTCCATCCCCTTTACACTCCCCACTCCCTTTTCCCCCAACTACCCCCACACAAAACCCCCATACTACATTCCCCCAACTACACCCACACTTCACCACACTGTTTCCCCCTACTACACCCACATTTCATTTCCCTCCAAACACCACCAACACCCCCACAAATGCTTCCCACAAAAAAACCCACACCACCCCCACATATGCTTCCCCTACACCCAACTACATTTCCCACTAAAACCCAAAACACTCACTTCATACACCCCCCAACACCCCTACACTACACTTCCCCCACTACACCT
This sequence comes from Cherax quadricarinatus, assembly GCF_026875155.1. Taxonomy (NCBI): domain Eukaryota; kingdom Metazoa; phylum Arthropoda; class Malacostraca; order Decapoda; family Parastacidae; genus Cherax; species Cherax quadricarinatus. The sequence continues at coordinate 29,225,430 of NC_069477.1, read as the reverse complement.
ACAGTACCCCCCCACACTATGCATGCCCCACTACACCCAGATTACTTTTCCCCAAAAAACCCACGCTAAAATCCCACAATGGGCTCCTCCACTACTCCCTCACTAGACCACCACTTGCTTCCCCCACTACGCCCACACTTCACTTTCCTCCACTACTACCCACACTTACACTCCTTCACTTCACTTCCCCCATACACCCACACGACACTCCCACACTACGAATCCCCCACTACACTCACATTACACCCCATACTCCACTCCCCCTCTACAACCAGACTACACCCCTGCACTACCACTTCCCCACTATTTCAATGCTACACCCCCACATACACTTTCACCACTACACACACACAAACGCCCCACACTACATTCCACCACCTACACCAACATACACTTGCCCAACTACACCCACATACACCCCAACTACGCTTCCCCCACTACACCTCACTAACCCCCACACTACCTTTCCCCACGACAACCCACACTACCACCCCCACACTACACTCACGCCCTACACCCACATACTACCACTTCCCCCACTACTTCCATACACCCCTACACTACACTTTCCCCCACTACACCCGCACTACATCCACACAATACACTTCCCACTACACCACCACTACACCTCAACACTACACTTCCCCCAATAAAAACCCACAGTTCACCCACACTACAACTTCCTCATCGACAAACCCACACTTCACCCACTCTGCTTCCCCCACTACACCCACCCCTTCACATCCTCCAATTTCACCCACACTATGCTTCCCCACTACACCAGACTACTCTTTCCCTACTTACACCCACACTACACTCACACACTGTGCCTTTTCCCCCACTACACCACAATACACTCCTCCACTACATCCACACTACACCCCACACTAACGCTTCCCCCCACTACACCCACGCCACACTTCGCTTATCACTACACCCACACTACACTTCCCACACTACGCATCCCCCACTACACTCACATTGCACCCCATACTACACTTCCCCTCTACCTCCCACACTACAATCCTACACTACACTTCCCCCCAACATCATGCTAACCCCTACTCTTACTCTTCACCCACTTACACCACACTTCTACCCCAACACTACACTGCCCCACTACACCCACACTACCCCCCCAACTTCACTTTTCCCCACTACACCCCCACTACACCCCAACACTAACTTCACGCCCGTACACCACAAACTACACTTCCCCACTACTTCCGCAACTACACCCCACACTACACTTCCCCCACTTCACCCCACACACTACACTTCACCACAACACCCACGTAAACCTCCACATACACTTCCCCACTAAACCACAGTACACCCCACATACACTTTCCTTTTCTTCATCCACACTAACCCCCACACTATTTTCCCCCCACTACACCCCCCACTATGCTTTACACCCTGTACACAACACTACACCAGTACAAATATGCTTCCCACTACACCCAGACTCACTTCCCCTACTACACCCACACTATGCTTCCTCCACGACACCACACTATCCCTCCCCACACTTGCTTCCCCCTTTACATCACTCACTACCTTCCTCCACTACACCCAACAATTACACTCCCTCCACTATGCTTCCCCCACTTCACCCGCACTACACTCCCAACTTCGTTACCCCATATACACCCACACTAACTCCGCCACTACACCCACACTACACCCTAGACTATCGTCCCCCTCTACACCCGCGCTACACCCTACACTTCACTTCCTCCATACATCCACACTACACCCCTACACTACATTCACCCACTAACACCCAACACACACCCCCACATTACACATCCCCCACTACATCATGCTACACTTCACACACTACACTTCACCCACTACAGGCCACACTACACCCCCACACTACACTTTCCCCAAAACACCCACACTACACTTCACGCCTACACCCACAACTACACTTCACGCACTACACCACCAAACTACACTTCCCCCACTACACACTACTCCCCCACCCTACACTTCCCCCAAATAAAACCCTCACTACACCCTCACAATACATTCACCCACTACACCTCACTACATCTCCCCACTATGCTTCCCCACTACAACCACAGTTACTCCCAACACTACACTTTCATACTACTCCCACACTACACCCCAACACTTACACTTCCTCCACTTCAATCCCTCACTACACTCTCCCAATACTACCCACACTACACCCCTACACTACACTTCCCCAAATTACACCCACACTACACTCACACTCTACACTTCTCCACTACACCCACACTACACCGAACACACTACACTTCTCGCCTTAACCCCACACTACACTTCCCCACTCTACACCCCAAAGTATGCTTCACCCACTACACCACACTTCAACCCACACTAAAAACCTTCCCCCAATCCACGCACACTACACCTCCCACACTAAATCTTCCCCTTTACTACACCCCACTCTACACTTCCCTCACTTCACCTACACTTCACCCGGAACTCTACACTTCTCCACTGACACCCCCAACACTACACTTCCACACTACACCCAAACTATGCTTCCCCCACTAACACCCACACTACAACCCACACGAGCCTTCCTCCAATCAACGCACACTCACTCCACACTACCCCATTCCCATATTTTTTTACACCCCACACTACACTTTCCACTACACCCACTACTACACTCCCACACTACACTTCCTCCACTACACCCACACTTACACCCCCGCACTACACTTCCCTCCACTACACCCACATTGCACCCCCACGCTATGCTTTCCCCACTACACCCACACTTACACTTCCTCCAATACACATACACTACACCCCACACTTCACTTCACCCACTACCACCCACACTAAACCCCACATTTGCTTCCCCACTACACCCAGCTACACTTCCCTACGAAACCCACATACACTCCCAAACTACGCTTCCCCCCACACACCCACACTACACCAGCACTGTACGCTGCCCCCACACTACACCCCACTCTACACTTCCTCACTACACCCACACTCACCCCTCACAAAACTCTTCCCCGGGACTACACCCACACTACACTCCCTCACTATGCTTTCTCCAATAAACCCACACTACATCCCCCACACTACGCTTCCCACTTCACCCACACTACGTCCACACTATATGCTTCCCCCACACACCCACACTACACTCCACAGTTCGCTTCCCTATACACCACACTTTACACCTTCACATACACTTACCTACTTCAACAACACTACACCCCCACACTACACTTACCACCACTACACCCTCACCACTACACTTCCTCCACTACACCCACACTACACAACTCATACACTTCCCCACTTCATCCACACTACTCCACCAAAACTTCAACTTCTGTACACCCACAATACACCCCCACAATACACTTCCCCCACTTACACCCACACTACACCCCACACTACACTTCCCCACTACACCCACACTTTACGTCCTCCTCTACACCCAAACTTTACACTTCCTCACTACACACACAACTACAACCCAACACTGCACTTCCCCACTACACCCACACTACACTCCCACGTTTATGGCTTACCCCAATACACCCACACTACAACACCACACTTCAATGCCCCATCCATGCACATACACTCCACACTACTACTTCCCCAACTACACCCACACTACACCCCTATATACACTTCCCCTCTAACCAGCACTTCACCCACACTGCTTCCCCTACTTCACCCACCCTCTTCACTTCCTCCACAACACCCACAAATACACCCCCACCTATGCTTCCCCACTACACCCACACTACACTCCCACACTATGCTTCCCTCCACCCACACTACAACTTCATCTACACCCCACACTACACTTCACTACACCCACACTACACTCCTACATACCACTTCCCCCATAAACCTACAGTACACCCCCACACTCATGCATGCCCACTACACAAGATTACATTTCCCCCACTACACCCAGATTACTATTTTCCCCCCTACACCCGCGCTACACTCCCACACGTGCTTTCTCACTACTCCCACATATACCCCACTATGCTTCCCCCACGTACGCCCCACATACACTTCTCCACTTCACCCACATACACTCCTTCACTACACTTCCCCTCTACACCCACCACTACACTCCCACACTACGCTTCCCCCATACACTCAACATACACCCATACTACACTTCCCATCTTACACCCACACTACACCCCTGCACTACACTTCCCCCACTAAGTCAAATGCTACCCCCCACACTACACTTCACCCACTACACACACACTACGCCCCCACACTACATTCCCCCACTACACCAACATACACTTTCCAAACGACACCCACACTACACCACCCAACTACGCTTCCCCCACTTACACCCACACTACACCCCCACACTACATTTCCCCAGTACACAACACACTTCACCCCCCACATACACTTCATCGCCCTTCACCAACAAACTACACTTCCCCCACTACTTCCACTAACACCCTACACTTACTCTTTCCCACAACACCAACACTACACCCCAACCACAACATTTTCACCCACTAACCCACACTACACCTCCACACTACACTTCCCCCACTACAACCACATTACACCCCCCACACTACACTTCCTCACTACAACCACACTTCACCACTCTGCTTCCCCACTCCCCACCCACACTTCACTTCCTCCACTTCTCCCACACTATGCTTCCCCACTACACCCAGACTACACTTTCCCCACTACACCCACACTACAATACCACACTGTGCTTCCCCCCTAATCCTCACTACACTTCCTCCATACATACACAACCATTACCACCCCCACACTACGCTTCCCCCACTACACCACACACACTTCGTTCCCCACTACACCACCACTACACTCCCACACTACCGCATCCCCACTTCTCTCACATTACACCCCATACTACATTACCCTCTTACACCCAACACTACAATCCTACACTACAAACTTCCCCCACTACATCAATGCTAGCCCCTACACTACACTTTCCACCCACTACACCACACTACACCCCACACTAACTTCCCCACTACACCACACAACTACACCCCACACTACACTTCCCCCACTACACCCACACTACACCCCCACACTACGCTTCCCCCACTTCACCACACTACACCGCACTTCACTTTCCACTTACACCACACTACACCCCCCCATACACTTCACGCCTACACCACAAACTTACCATTCCCCTCCTACTTCCACACTACACCCCCACATTACACTTCCCTCACTACACCCACACACTACACTTAACCACAACACCCACGCTTCACCTCCACACTACATTCCCCACTTAAACCACAGTCCCACCCCCACTCTACACCCGCTTCCTCCTCGTCCACCCACACTATACCCCACACTATGCTTCCCCATACACCCCACAACTTTGCTTACCCTGTACACCAACATACATCCCGTTACACTATGCTTACCACTACACCCAGACATTAACACTTTCCCCTATACACCCTCACGACACTTCCTCATACATCCACACTACCCCTCAAACTACGCTTCAACCACTACTCCCACACTACACCCACACTATTGCTTCCCCACTTACACCACCTACACTCCCACACTTGATTCTTCGTCCATCTACAACCAACTTTCCCTCCACACTATGCTTCCCCATTACTCACTCACTACTCTTCCTCCTCTACACCCACATTACACTCCCACACTATGCTTCCCCACTATACCCGCACTTACACTTCCCACCACGTCGCTTCCACTACACCCACCACGACACTCCGCCACTAAACCACACTACTCCCTATACTACTCTTGCCCCCCTATGACTCCAGGCCGCTACACCCCGTCACTACATTCCCCCCACTACATCCATGCTACAACCCTACTCTACACTTCACCAACTACACCCACCACCTACACCCCCAATCTACACATCCCCAATATTCCTTGCTACACTCTCAACACTTCACTTCACCACTACTAGCACACTTAACCCCCACACTACTACTTTTCCCCACTACACCCCATACACTTTTCCCTCGTACTACACCCTCACACTACATACTTCACGCACTTCACACCAACAAAACTACCACTTCACCATTACAACAACTACTCCCCTCACGTACACTTCCCCCACTAAAACCACACTACACCACACACTACACTTCACCACTACACCCACACTACATCCCCACCACGATGTCCCCACTTACAACCACAGTACACCCCAACACTACAATTCCATAATCCACCCACACTACACCCCATCACTACACTTCCTCACTACAAAACCCCTCACTACAATCTTCCCACTACACCCTCACTACACTCCCAACTACACTTCCTCCACTACAAACCAACCCCACTACACTCGTCACATACACTTCCTCCCTACACCCCACACTTCACTTCCCACTCTACACCCCAGATGTATGCTTCCCCCATACACCCACCACTACAACCCCAACACTAACCTTCCCCCAATCCTCGCACTCTACACTCCACACTAACTTCCTTACTACACCCCCAACACTACACTTCCCTCACTTCACCCACACTACACCGACACACTACACTTCCTCCACTTACACCCCACTTACACTCCCACACTTACACCCCCATACTATGCTTCCCCAATTACACCCACACTACAACCCGACACTAGCCTTCACCCAATCCACGCACCTACACTCCCCCACAAAACACTCCCTACTACACCCCAAACTACACTTTCCACTGCACCCACACTACACTCCACACTACACTTCCTTCCACTACACCCCCACATACACCCCCGCACTACATTCCCTCCAAACACCTCATTGCATACTCACACTATGCTTCCCCCACTACACCCACACTTACACTTCCTCCCCACTACACCACACTACACCCCCACACTTCACTTCACCCACTCACCCACACTACCCCCACACTATGCTTCCCACTAACCATGACTTACACTTCCCCTAATAAACCCCACACTACACTTCCTCAACTACGCTTCCCCCACTACCCCACGCTCACAGCACAGTACGCTTCCCCCCACTACACCACACTACACTTCCTCCACTACACCCACTGTCTACACCCCCACACAACTCTTACCCGACTACACCACATACATCCCTCACTTTGCTCTTCTTCCAATAAACCCAACTACATCCCCCACACTTCGCTTCCTCACTTCACCCCACACTACGTCCCACTCTATGTACTTCCCCCACAACAACCCCACACGACACTCCCCGGTTCGCTCCTACTACACCACACTACACCCTTCAACTACACTTACCCTACTTCAACAACACTACACACCCACACTTACACTTTCCCATACACCCACACTACATTCCCCACTACACCCACACTACAAACTACCTCTACACTTCCCCACTTCATCCACCACTACACCCCAACCAAATTTCATTCCCAGTACACCCACCTAATACACCCCACACTACACTACCCCCACTACACCCACACTACACTCCCACACTACCATTTTCCAATACCACCCACTACAAATCCACACAAAATTTACCCCCTCTACCACACTACCACCCCACACTACACTTTCTCCAGTACACACACACTACACTCCACACTACGCCTTTCCCCCGCTATGCCCACACTACACTCCCACACTATGCTTCCCCACTGCTCCCACACTATACCCACATACACTCCCCACTACAACCACACTTCACCGCCACACTACACTTCCCCCACTACACCCATCTATAACCCCAAAACTACACTTCCCCTACTACACCCACACTACACCCCCCACTTCAACTTTCCCACTACACCCACACTACACCCCCCACACTTACACTCACGCCTATCACCCACAAACTTACACTTCCCCCACTACTTCCACACTACAACCCACACTACATTCCCCCACTACACCACACACACTAACAATTCACCCACAACACCCACGCCTACAACTCCACCACTACACTTCCCCCACTATCAACCACGTACACCCCCACACTACACTCCTCTCTTCATCCCACACTATCCCCCACACTACGCTTCCCCACTACACCCCACATATGCTGACCCAGTACACCAACACTACACCCGTACACTATGCTTCCCCACTACACCCTGACTATCTTCCCTACTACACCCACACTACACTTCATCCATACAGCCACACTACACCCCAAACTTCGCTTCCCCCACTACACCTCACACTACTCTCCCACACTATTCTTCCTCCCTCTACAACCTCCACTATCCCTCCACACTATTCTTCCCCCATACACACTCACTACACTTTCCTCCATACACCACATTTTCACTCCCACACTATGCTTCCCCCACTACACCCGCACTACACTCCCACACTTCGCTTCCCCACTACACCACACTACTCTCCGCCACTTCACCCACACTACACCCTATACTACTCTTCCCCTCTACACCCGCGCTTACACCCTACCACTTCACTTCCCCCACTACCTGCATGCTTACACCCCACACTACACTTCACCCACTACACCCACACTTACACCCCCACACACTAACACATCCCCACTTATCATCCATGCACACTCACACACACACTTACCACTTACAGCCACACTACACCCCACTACTACACTTTCCCCACTAAACTCACACTACACCCCCACACTATGCTTCCCCACTACACAAAGACTCACTTCCCCTACTAAACCCACACTACCACTCCCACACTACGCTTCCCCCACTACACCCACACTACACCAGCACAGTACGCTTCCCCCACTACACCCAACACTACATTTCCTTCCACTACAACCCCCTACACCCCCACACAATCTTCCCCGGACTAACCCACATTACACTCCTCACTTTTGCTTTCTCCACTAGACCACACTAATTCCCCACACTACGCTTCCTCACTTCACCCACACTACGTCCCCACCTCTATGCTTCCCCCACAACACCAAAACTACACTCCACGGTTCGCATCCCTACTACACCCACACTACACCTTCACACTACACTTACCCTACTTCAACAAAACTACACCCCACACTACACTTTCCCCCACTACACCCACACTTACACTTCCCAACTACACCCACATACACAAACTACACTACACTTCCCCACTTCATCCGCACTTCACCCCAAACTTCCACTTCCGTACACCCACAAACACCCCACACTACACTTCCCCCATACACCACACTACACTCCCCCCCACTACATTTCTCCACTCCACCCACTACCAATCCCTAACAACATTTACCCCACTCTACCCACACTTAATCCCCCACCACTACACTTACTCCAGTAACACACATACAATCCCACATACGCTTTCCCCCGCTAATGCCCACACTAACTTCCCACACTATGCTTCCCCACTGACTCCCACACTACACCCCACACTACACTCCCCCACTACAACCACACTTCAACGTCCACAATTCACTCCCCCCCCCCCCCCCTACACCCACTCTATATCCACACACTACAATTCCCAAGTACACCACACTCACCCTCCACTTCACTTTCCCCACTACACCCACACTACCCCACATACACTTCACGCCCTACACCTCAAAACTGCACTTCCCCAATACTTCCACACTACACCCCACACTTACACTTCCCCCCACTTACCCACCACTACTTCACCCACAACACCCACGATACACTTCCACATACACTTCCCCCACTACAACCACAGTACACCCCAACGACACTTCCTCCTTACATCCACACATATACCCCACACTATGCTTCCCCCACTACACCCAACACTATGCCTTACCCCCAGTACACAACACTACACCCGCTACACTATGCTTCCCCATACACCCAGGACTACAATTCCCTACTACACCCACACTACACTTCCTCCACTACATCCACACTACCCCCCAAACTACGTTCCCCCACTACACCCACATAAACTACCACTCTATTTTCCTCCACTACAACCACACATATCCCTCCACACTAGGCTTCCCATTACACACTCACTACACTCTCCACTACACCCACATTTACACTCCACACTATGCTTCCCCCTCTACACCGCACTACTCTCCCACACTTCGCTTCCCCCACTACACCCACACTACACTTCGCCACACACCCACACTACACCCTATACTACTCTTCCCCTTTACACCCGCACTACACCCCTACAAATTCACTTCCCCACTAATCCATGCTACACCCCTACATACACTGCACCCATTACACCCACACTACACCCCCACACTACACATCCCCACTACATCCATGCTACACTCGCACACTACACGTCACCACTACAGCCACACTAAACCTCCCACATACACTTTCCCCACTACACCCACACTACACATCACGCACTACACCCACACCACTACACTTCACGCACTACTCCCACAACTTACCCCCCCCCCCCCCCCAAAAAACCCCTTTTCCCCATACCACACTACTCCCCACATACACTTCCCCCACTAAACCCACACTACACCACACACTACATTCACCTCACTACAGCCCTCACTAACATCCCCACCACTATGCTTCCACCACTACAACCACAGTGCACCCCACCACTACACTTCCATATACCACCCACATACACCCCAACACTACACTTCCTCCACTACAATCCCTCACTACACTCTCCCCATACACCACCACACTACCCCCTACATACACTTCCCCAAATACACCCACACTACCACTCCCACATTCACTTCCTCCCTACACCCCACTACACCGACACACTACAATTCCTCCACATACACCCCTCCACTACACTTCCACACTACACCCCCAAGTATGTTCCCCCCACTTACACCACACAACAAACCCCTCTCTACCTTCCCCAATCCACGACGCTGCAACTCCCACACTACCACTTCCCTATACACCCCCACTCTTTCACTTCCCTCACTTCACCCACACTACACACGACACACTAACCTTCCTCCACTACACCCAACTACATTCCACACTACACCCCAAACTATGCTATCCCCATACACAACACAAACCCCACACTAGCCTTCCCAATCAAGAACACTTACACTCACATACACTTCCCTCTAACCCCCACACTACACTTCTCCACTACGCCCACACTACACTCCCACCACTACCTTTCCTCCACTACACACACATACACCCCGCACTACTCTTCCTCCTACTACACCCACATTAACCCCCACACTATGGGCTTCACCACTACACCCACACTACACTTCTCCACTACACCCACACTTCATCCCCACACTCACTTCACCACACACCCACACTAACCCCCACACTATGCTTCCCATACACCCAGACTACCATTCCTACTAAACCCACACTACACTCCCACACTACGCTATACCCTACTACAACCACACTACACCAGCACAGTACGCATCCCCCACTACACCCACACGACACTTCCTCCCATACACCCACATACACCCCAACACTTTCCCCGACTACACCCACACTCACTCCCTCACTTTGCTTTCTACATAAAGCCACCTACATCCCACCATACGCTTCCCACTTCACCCACACTACGTCCCCATTATGCTTCCCCCACAACACCACACTACACTCCAACGTTCGCTTCCCTAGTACCCACACTACACCTTCACACTACACTTACCCTACTGAAACAACAATACACCCACACTTACACTTCCCCCACTACACTCACACTACACTTCCCCAACTACACCCACACTAACAACTACACTCACTTCCCCACTTCCATCCTCATAACCCACCAATCACTTCCTAGTACACCCACCAATACACCCCACACTACACTTCCCCACTACACCACACTCCACCCTCACTACACTTCCGCCCTCTACACCCACACATTTCTTCCTCCACTCTCCAACTACCACGTTTCCTCCAACTACACCCATCACTACAACCCCACACTTGCACTTCCCCACTTACAACTCCACGTTGCTTACCTCACAACACCCACACTACAACCCCACACTTCACTTCCCCCACTCCATGCACACTACACTCCCACACTACACTTCCCCAACTACACCCACACTACACCCCTATACTACACTTCCCCACTACACCACACTTCACCCACACTGCTTCCCCTACTACACCCACACTTCACTTCCTCTACAACACCCACACTACACCCCCACCCTATGCTTCCCCCACTACACCCACACTACACTTCACTACACCCACACTACACTTCACTACACCCACACTACACTCCTACACTACACTTCCCCCACTACACCTACAGTACACCCCCACACTATGCATGCCCCACTACACCCAGATTACATTTCCCCCACTACACCCACGCTACACTCCCACACTGTGCTTCCTCCACTACTCCCACACTATACCCCCACTATGCTTCCCCCACTACGCCCACACTACACTTCCTCCACTACACCCACACTACACTCCTTCACTACACTTCCCCCACTTCACCCACACTACACTCCCACACTACGCATCCCCCACTACACTCACATTACACCCCATACTACAACGTCCCCCTCTACAACCCACATTACACCCCTGAACTACACTTCCCCCACTAAATCAATGCTACACCCCCACACTACACTTCACCCACTACACACACACTACGCCCCCACACAACACTTCCCCCACTACACCAACACTACACTTTCCCAACTATACCCACACTACACCCCCCAACTACGCTTCCCCCACTACACCCACACTACACCCCCACACTACACTTTCCCCAGTACACCCACACTACACCCCCACACTACACTTCACGCCCTACAACCCACCAAACTACACTTCCCCCACTACTTCCACTACACCCTACACTACACTTTCCCCACTACACCCACACTACACCCACACACTACACTTCACCCACTACACCCACACTACACCTCCACACTACACTTCCCCCACTACAACCACAGTACACCCCCACACTACACTTCCTCACTACACCCACACTTCACCCACTCTGCTTCCCCCACTACACCCACACTTCACTTCCTCCACTTCACCCACACTATGCTTCCCACTACACCCAGACTACACTTTCCCCACTTCACCCACACTACACTCCCCACACTGTGCTTCCCCCACTACATCCACACTACACTTCCTCCACTACATCCACACTACACCCCCACACTACGCTTCCCCCACTACACCCACACCACACTTCGCTTCCCCCACTACACCCACACTACACTCCCACACTACGCATCCCCAACTACACTCACATTACACCCCATACTACACTTCCCCCTCTACACCCACACTACAATCCTACACTACACTTCCCCCACTACATCAATGCTACACCCCTACACTACACTTCACCCACTAACACCCACACTACACCCCCACACTACACTTCCCCCACTACACCCACACTACACCCCCACACTACGCTTCCCCCACTACACCCACACTAACACCCCCCACTTCACTTTCCCCACTACACCACACTACACCCCCACACTACACTTCACGCCCTACACCCACAAACTACACTTCCCCTACTACCTCCACACTATACCCCCACACTACACTTCCCCCACTACACCCACACACTACACTTCACCCACAACACCCACGCTACACCTCCACACTACACTTCCCCCACTACAACCACAGTACACCCCCACACTACACTTCCTCCTCTTCACCCACACTATACCCCCACACTATGCTTCCCCCACTACACCCCTACACTATGCTTACCCCAGTACACCAACACTACACCCGTACACTATGCTTCCCCACTACACCCAGACTACACTTCCCGTAATACACCCACACTACACTTCCTCCACTACATCCACACTACACCCCCAAACTACGCTTCCCCCACTACACCCACACTACACTCCCACACTATGCTTCCCCCACTACACTCACAATACACTCCCACACTATTCTTCCTCCACTACAACCACACTATCCCTCCACACTATGCTTCCCCCATTACACACTCACTACACTTCCTCCACTACACCCACATTACACTCCCACACTATGCTTCCCCCACTACACCCACACTACACCCTATACTACTACTCTTCCCCCTCTACACCCGCGCTACACCCCTACACTACACTTCCCCCACTACATCCATGCTACACCCCTACACTACACTTCACACACTACACCCACACTACACCCACACAGTGCACATCCCCCACTACATCCATGCTACACTCACACACTTCACTTCACCCACTACAGCCACACTACACCCCCACACTACACTTTCCCCACTACACCCACACTTCACTTCACGCACTACACCCACACACTACACTTCACGCACTACACCCACAAACTACACTTCCCCAACTACCACACTACTCCCCCACACTACACTTCCCCCAATAAAACCCACACTACACCCACACACTACACTTCACCCACTACACCCTCACTACATCCCCACACTATGCTTCCCCCACTACAACCACAGTACACCCCAACACTACACTTCCATACTACACCCACACTACACCCCAACACTACACTTTCTCCACTACAACCCCTCACTACACTCTCCCCACTACACCCACACTACACCCCCACACTACACTTCCCCAAATACACCCACACTACATCCCACACTACACTTCCCCATACACCCAAACTCCCCCGACACACTACCTTCCCCCCTACACCCCAACAAAATCCCACACTACCCCCCCAATGTATTTTCCCCCCCCCCAACTACAGTTAACAAAAAAGTCAAGAGGAAGCCTGAAATCTTAATATTTTCATACGGTTGCCAAACCGTTAGGGGCGAGTAGGCACCTCGTTGCCACACAGATTCCAAATATACAAAGATTCAAAGTGAGTGTGGAAGGGCGTGTTCAAGAAATTATGAGAGATTGGTTTTAACAAGTGAATGTGCGGGCACCATACAATGAGAGTGAAAAAGTTAATAAGCAAAAGGAAAGGAAGAAAGGAAAAAAATTAAAATGTACAAAACAAGGGGAAGGTGGCAGTAGTAGGCCTGCTGAAGCTGTGATGTCAAAACAGTTCTTGTATGTCATTATATATATAAAGTGTAACACAGAATGTGAAGTGTATTCTGTCATAAGTTGAAAAGTTGAAATCACTTGAGGAATGGCAGGATGTATGAGCATATATGGCTATAAAACATCATGGGAAGGATTTTCAAAATAGTGATAGAAGGCTATGTATGAAAATACGGTCATCCAGCCATCTCGGAACTTGTCATCCATGCTGTGCCAGTGCAAGATTGCCTCACCTATTGAGGTTGCCTGTTGTCAGATTCTATGTCTCTGCACCACTGTTAGATACTGGTTCACTCACTCCTGCAAGTATACCAGAAATTAGGAGTAGAAATTACATAGCATAGATGAAGAGTGCAAGGAGTAAGTGGAGGAGGTCGATAACGTCAGGACACTAGCTGAGACTAAGATAGTTATTGCAATTACAAACTTTCTACTGGGGTTGAGAGTAGTTTGCCACTTTACAACTTTCTATGGAGTTGACAGTAGTTATTGACACTTACAACCTTTCTACTGGGGTTGACAGTAGTTATGCACTTACAACTTTTAACTGGAGTTGGCAGTAGTTAGTTATTGTCACTTACAACTTTCTAACTGGGAGTTGACAGTAGTTATTGCACTTACAACTTTTACTGGAGTTGACAGTAGTTATTGCACTTAGGAACTTTCTACTGGAGTTGACAGTGTTAATACACTTAAACTTTTACTGGACGTTGAAGTAGTTATTGCACTTACAACTTTCTACTGGGTTGACAGTAGTTATTGCACTTACAACTTTCTATGGAGTTGACAGTAGTTATTGCCACTTACAACTACCTACTGGAGTTGACAGTAGTTATTACACTTACAACTTTTACGGGAGTTGGACAGTAGTTATTAACTTACATCTTTCTACTGGAGTTGACGTAATCCTCAAGTTATCTATTTGCAAAGAATATTTCTGCACTTAATTTTTTTCACTGAATCTTTTACACTTAACCATTAATGTTGGTATTATTTTCGATGTTGTTTATCAAATCAATATAAAAGTCACAGGATCTTTCCACGTAAATCAAAACATGTTTTACTAGTTTAAGAGCCAAAAATTTCACTTTATTTTACAGAGGCGTGACACAGGTTCTTCTGTGGTCTGTTGAACTTATCATGTATTATTTGTTAATGATATTACTGAGAGTGGAATCTTTGTATTTCCGTTTTTTTGCTTAACTCTCAAATAAGTTTTTACTATTGGGACTGTAAACACGGAGAATTATTATTATTATTATTATTTTATTATTATTATTATTATTATTATTATTATAATTATTATTTTTTATTATTATTAAAAAAAAGCAGTGAGCCAACAAGGCAGAGAGATAAATGTCTCCTGTTAATATTATTAACGAGTAATTTGTACTAGTTATGGGCCTCTTGCAGGTGTATTAGAAACTCGACTGTTAAAAAAATATCAGTTCTAATTGTTTTGTCATTGAAAAGTCTCTCACAGTATGAATGAGACTTGTTAGTTTTATTAACCATGTTTCATACTTGATATGTCTCGTTAATAAGCTGGCTACCCTGTCTTTATTGACCAGTTTATCATCATACATTCCAGTTTATCATCATTACATTCCAGTTTTTCATCCATACATTCAATCGCAATGCATCATTTACAAATATCACGAGGCAGAATATCTGGTTCACGTTCTGTTTAAACACAAACTTTGTACCGAGTTTTACATATCGACGCAGTCTGTGTTGTCCGAGTTCTGTCCGAGGCTGAGCAAAGCTAAGAGCCCAAAACTGTCTTCAGGCTTCTGTGTTTGTAAGTTAATTTTGAAGGAAAACTCGATCTGAGTGGTATATTTTATCATATATTCGTTGACAGTCACGAATCATCCATCAAATTGTGTGTACAGAACTAGAACAAAAATCCAATAAAAAAACGTAAGCAGCAAAACATGTACAGTTTCAAACTTCTGACAAATTAAGTTTCAAAATCCTTTAATTCGTCATTAATATTTATTGTACTTAAATAACGTTTAACGAATTAGTGAGACCGGATGACCGTCGAGTGGAAGTAGATTGTCGGCAACTTTCCCAGTGTGATGGAAAGACTATGGTGTGTGGGGGTACGATTCTGGGTCTCATGGTCCAGTCTAAAAAAATTATCCACAACCTCTCTCCAACTTGTGCATATAGACCACTCCAAGGTAACTGTGTGCACCTGTGTCTTACCATTACTTACTCTGTATATATAGCAAATACTTTGTGTCTCACAATCACTACTCTGGTTGTATTTCACATTACTACATTGTATCTCACATTTCTACTTTGTATCTCCATTGCTACTTTGTATCTCACTTTGCTACTTTGTATTCAATTACTACTCTGTACCTAACATCTACTCTGTACCTCCACATCACTAATCTGTATCTAACATCAATCCTCTGTGCCTCAACTCACTACTATGTACCTCAACTTCAACTACTATGTACTCGGGATGATTTCAGTACTCAGTATCTACATCACTAGTTCCTCAGATCAGTACTCAGTATCACACATCACATACTATGTAACTTGATCAGTAACTCAGTAATCACACTCACTACTATGTACCTCGGATCTGTACTCAGTATCACACAATCACTACTATGTACCCACATTACTACTCTGTATCTTGCATTACTACTCTGTATGTAATCTCACATTTACTACTCTGTATCTTGCATTACTATCTGTATGTTATATCACATTACTACTCTATATTCACATACTACTTATATTCACATTCTACTCTGTACCTCACATCACTACTCTGTGCCTCAGTCACTACTTTGTACTCATGTCTTACTCTGTACCCCACATCCTACTCTGTGCCTTCAACGTCACTACTCTGTACCTCACATCACTACTCGGTACATAACATCAGTACTCTGTACCTCACGTCACTACATCTGAACCTCACGTCACTACTGTGTACCTCACATCACTACTCGGTACATAACATCAGTACTCTGTACCTCACATTACTACTTGAACCTCACGTGTCACTACTGTGTTACCTCACGTCACTACTCTGTACCTCACTTCACTACTCGGTTACATACATCAGTTATCTGTACCTCACGTCATACTCTGTACCTCCACATTCACTAATCTGTACCTCACGTCACTACTCTGTACCTCACGTCACTACTCGTACATAACATCACTAATTTGCACCTACATCACTACTCTGTACGTAACATAACACTATTAATACACATAATAACTATAATGCTAACTTTCAGTGGTATCATACAAGCAATATTTCTATAATACACACAACCACCACTGTAATACCACACGCAACACACTTTAATTCCCCAACTCTGTTATAATCACACTGCATTATATAAATACACGCATCACACTATGTCATACACACATCATCATTATAGTACACAAGTACATGCTCTTCATACTCACAGATAAACCACTGTATACATCATACTGTTTTGTAATTATACTCAGCATCACTTTTACAGCACCCACCATCAGGCACACCAGCACCACCATTCAGGCACAACAGCACCACCACTCAGGCACCGCACATCCTCCAGGCACACGCCACACCATCAGACACACAGCACAAACCATCAGTCAACAGCACCACCATCAGGCACACAGAGCACCCCTTCAGCCAACCAGCACCACCATAACACACTTAGATTCACTATTATACACATGACACCACTGTAGTACATTACAGCACGACTGTCACCACACACAGCACGACTGTCACACACACAACACGACTATCAGCACACAGCACGACTGTCACACACACAGCCACGACTGTCAACCACACAGCACGAATGTCATACACAACACACAACACGACTATCACGCACACAGCACGGCGTCACACACCACAGCACGACTGTCACACACACAGCACGATGTCCACACACCGCACGACTCGTCACACACACAGCCGACTGTCACACACACAAGCACGACTGTCACACACACAGCACGACTATCACACACCACAGCACGACTGTCACACACACAGCACGACTGTCACAACACAGCACGACTGTCCACACACACAGCACGGCTATCACACACACAGCACGACTGTCACACACACACACGACTGTCACCACAGAGCACGACTGTCACACACACAGCACGACTGTCACACACACAGCACGACTGTCACACACGCAGAACGACTGTCACCACACAGCACGACTGTCACACCCACAGCACGACTGTCACACACCACAGCAACGACTGTCACAACAGCACGACTGTCACACCAACAGGCACGGACTGTCACACACACAGCACGACTTGTCACACACAGCACGACTGTCACACACAGCACGACTGTCACGCACAGCACGGACTGTCACACACTCACGACTGTCACACACACAGCACGGCTGTCACACACACAGCACGACTGTCACACACACAGCACGACTGTCACACACAGCACGACTGTCACACACACAGCACGACTGGTCCCACCACACAGCCACTGACTGTCACACACACAGCACGACTGTCACACACAGCACAGGACTGTCACAAACAGCACGACTGTCACACACAGCACGGACGGTCACACACAGCACACGGACTGTCACACACACGCACGACTGTCACATCACAGAACGGACTGTCACACCACACAGACGCTTGTCACACACACCAGCGCGACTGTCACACACACAGCACGACTGTCACCACACAGCACGACTGTCACACACACAGCAACGACTTGTCACACACACAGCAACGACTGTCAACACACAGCACGGGACTGTCACACACAGCACGACTGTCACACACAGCAACGACTGTCACACACAGCACGACTGTCACACACACAGCACGAATGTTACACACACAACACGACTATCACCACACACAGCACGACTGTTCACCACACAGCACGACTGTCCACCCACAAGCAACGACTGTCACACACAGCACGACTGTCACACACACAGCACGACTGTTCACACCCACAGCACGGACAGTCACACACAGCACGACTGTCACACACAGCACGACTGTCACACCACAGCCGACTGTGTCACACACACAGCACGATGTTACACACATCACGACTCTGATCACACCACACAAGCACCGGCTGTCACACACACAGCACGACTGTCAACACACAGCACGGCTGTCACACACACAGCACGACTGTCACACACACAGCACGACTGTCACACACAGCTCGGACTGTCCACACACAGCACGACTGTACACGCCAGCACGACTGTCAACACACACAGCACGACTGTCACACACAGCACGACTGTCACACCAACAGACGCTGTCCACACACAGCACGACGGTCACACGCAGCACGACTGTCACACACACAGCACGACCGTCAACACAGCACACTTCGTCACACGCAGCAACGACTGTCACACACACAGCACGATGTCACACGCAGCACGACTGTCACACAAACAGCACGACACTGTCACACGCAGCACGACTGTCACCAGCAGCACTGACTGTCACACACACATAATTGTTATCATACAATTGCACTATGTAATACAGACAACACACTATAATAATCGGAACACTATTATTTACACACGAACACCACATAATACAGACAACACCAATATAATACTCGGAACACTATTATTTTACACACAGAACACCACTTAATACAGGACAACCACCACTATAATATCGGAAACACTATTATTTACACACAGAACACAATATAATCAGACAACCCACATAATACTCGGAACACTATTCTTTACAACACAGAACACCACTATCTTTACAGACAAACACCACTATAATCTCGGAACACTATTATTACACACAGAACACCACTATACATACAGACAACACTACTATTAATACTCGGAACACTATTGATTTACACACAGAACACCACTATAATTACAGACAACCCCACTATAATACCGGAACACTTATATTTACACACAGAACACCACTATAATACAGGACAACACCACTATAACTACTCGGAACCACTATTATTTACACCAGAACACCACTATAATACAGACAGACACCACTATAATATCGGGAAAACACTATTATTTAACACAGTCAGAACACCACTATTAATACACATGGAATCCCTATAATGCACAAAGCACTAACTATAATACACACGCACCTCTGTCATTACAACAACACCTTAATATATGCACTGACCACTATAAACAGTCACTTTAATATTACAGATTCATATAATACACTAAACTCACTACAGCAACCAACTGCATTGATATCATACAGTATTTCTATAGCACGGAAAACACTGTATTACACCTGCATCACCATGTCTTGCATTTAATGGCCCACATGGGTTTTTTTAGCGATTAACATGAGTACTGTGGCAACACTCCTCCATTATGGCTTCACACCCATATTATATATATTTTTATTTATTATATATATATATTATATACTATATATATATATATAAATATATTATATATATATATATATATATATATATAGATATATATATATATATATATAACACCTAGGTAGTAGGTTGGATTAGGACAGCAACCACCCAGGCGGTACTACCGTTTCTGCCAAGTGAGTGTTAAAACGAACGCCTGGTTAATTGTTTTCCATGATGGTAGGATTGATTGGTGTCCATTATTCGGTCTCATAAACATGCAAGGTTTTCAAGTACGGTCTTGTACTTCTACTTACACTTAACTTAACACTCGATAACAAGTACAAGCATTATATACACAACCCTCTAGGTGTTCTTCTATTTTCTTTCTAGTCTCTTGTTCTTGGTTTATTTCCTCTTTATCTCCATGGGGAAGTGGAACGAATTCTTCCTCCGTAAGTCCATGGCGTGTTGTAAGAGGCCGAACCTAAAATGGCCGGGAGTGCAAAGGGGCTAGTAACCTCTTCTCCTGTATATATTACTAAATGTAAAGGAGAAACTTTCGTTTTTCTTTTGGGGCCACCCCGCCTCGGTGGGATAGGGCCGATGTGTTGAAAAGAAAGAAAGGACCAATATAACAGACACTGATAAACATATACATTGTGAGCAGCTCTCAGCTGTTTTACATCAGTGGTTGTAACAAACAGTAGGATTTTAACACCAGAAACTCTCCACGTGGAGGTGGTGCTCGGCGAGTTCCATTTTTTTTTTTTTTTTGTAACCTATGTACATTACCCATGTCTTACTGTTTACATTTTTCCCCAAACTGTTCAGTTTTTCTTTCCGTGACAGGTTTTTTTTCTGGCGGGGGTTGGGTTGTCTTCTTCTTCTAGTCACTACGTTTCATTCTGCGTTTTTAGCTGTAATCAGATCAATCAAGTCTTCTACTTCCAGGACGCTCCTCTGGGGCTCTATCGTAGACTGTCTGTAATCCATTTTTTGATTGCGTGTTAGGGAGGGTCATTCTCAGGAACTTTCTTTGTTCCTGGAAGAGGATGGCGATGCAGTAAGATACAGAGTGTGGGTGTGGGCAGGACTTGCTGTATCGCACCTTGGTGCCACCCAGTCAAAGGTATTTTTTTTTTTATTTTCGCTGTGAGGGCGTTTAGGAGAATGCCAGTTTCTCTCGGTAAAATTTCCAAAATCAATTAATGTTGTTTTAGGTCCTTGTTCGGTTATCTTTAATACAGATTTATCCAATTTTGATATCATTGTGAGACATTCCCATAAGAGCCCAGTTGATAGGACGGTGTGACCACAATGTCTAGTATGTTGTCTTGGTTGAGTTGTTTTCGTTTTTGCTATTACTCATAAAGGGCAAAAAACCGTCGTACTTTGTAAGGAGTAATCGATTCAGGGATTTCCACTCCTACAAGAGACTGCGTTCCTTTTACATCCTTAACCGTACCGATTTTCCAGTTCTTCAAAAAGGGCGTCATATGGGTCTCTACCTATGAACTTAATGATGACAAAATCATGACTGAGGGGGCTCCGAACCGCCAGCACGGCCATCAGCACCCTTCTCCCAGGAGTGTGGTTTTTTCCTTTAGTTCTGAAATGCCTACTTCATTACAGTCAGGGATTATCCGTCCCACTCTCTCGGCAAAGCTCTGTATTTGCCTTGCAATAGCAACACCACTCTCCATCTACTCCGCGCGCTCGGTATTTTTTGCCATTGTATTGAAAGGACCAGAAGAATGATCGAAGTCTTGCATGCACAAATCCAAATATATTGATACTGTTTTTTTTTTAATTGGTATATTTGTATTATTGTTATACTGTATGTATTATAGTTAGGCTAGAAGTACAGTGCTAATGTATGTTAGTATTATAGTTATTTTGTGGTGTTATATTGTGCAGGTTAGAAATTAAAAGTGATGATGTGAGTATTATAGTGAGGTTTGGAATATTATAGTGAAGTTGAGTGTATCAATAGTGATGATTTTAGTATCTAGTGATGTGAATATCAAATTGATAGAGTATGTAATAGTGATGATGTGAGTATGATAGTGATGTTTTGTGTATTATAGTGGTGCTGTGTTAATCATTGTGGTTGATGTGTATGATAGTGATGCTGTGTGTAGAGTCATCTTGTGTGTATGATAGGGGTGTTTTGTGTATGATACTGATGCAGTGTGAATTATAAAGGTGCTGTATGCATTATAGAGGTGGTACATGTTGATAGAGGGAGTTGTAGGTATGATAGTGATGCTGTGTTTTATATAGTGATGCTGTATGTATTATATGGGGCTATGTATACTATTGTGGTGTATGTTTTAGAGTTTTTGCTGGAATATATAATAGTAGTGCTGAGAGTATTATATTGACTGCTGAGTCACGATAGGATGCGTGTATGTATGATAGTGGTGCTATGTGTATCCATTGATGCTGTGGTATCATAGTGATACTGTTTTATATTATAGTGTAGTACAGTGTGACGTGTGTATTGTAGTGTAGTACAGAGTGAGTGTTAGTGCGGTCCGTGTGATGTGTTGTGTAGTAGATTGATGTATAGTGTAGAAGATATAATGTGTGTGTAGTGTAATATAGTGGATTGTGAAGTGTAGTATGTGTGGACATATTAGTGTTGAATAGTGTGATATGTGTAGTTCAGTATAGTTGGTAATGTGTGTAGTGTAGTGTAGTGTGATGTGTGTAGTGCAGTATAGTGGTGATGTTGTAGTTTAGTTAGTGTGATTTGGTTGAGTCTCGACCCCTGCCAACCACAATTAGGTGAGTACAATTAGGTGGTAAGTACACACCATACACACACCACACACCACACACACTCCACACACACACACACAACCACACACACACCCAACACCACACACCCAACACACACACCCCAACGCCACACCCAACACTACACCCAACACCCACCCACCCAACAACACACACCCAAAACACACACACAACACACCCTCACACCCACCCACCACCCCCACCCACCCACCCACCCACACACACACACCACACCCACCCTACACACACAACAAAAAAAAAAAAAATACAAAAAAAAAAAAACACAACCACACACCACACATATCCAGCTACAGATACACTCCCCCCCACTGACATCTCACTCCTTCCCCTGATCCCTCCCCTCCCTCTTTCACCCTCCCCTCCCTCTTTCACCCTCCCCTCCCCACCGCTCCCTCCTTCCCCTCTCCTCCTCCCCATCTCACCCACTTGCTTCTCCCTCCTTCCACCCCCCTCCACTCCTCTCCACATAGCCACATTCCTTCCTCTACTCTCCCCCCCCCCCACACTTGACATACACACTACTAACCTAAACATACAGAATTACATAGGTTTACGACTTGAGGCAATCAGGATAAAACAAAAAAATAGGTTGCCAGATAGCAAACAAGACAAAACCAAGGAACAGGACGGAGGAAGGGTGCAATCAATTAAGGAAATTGGGCAGCAGATCATTAAAAAGGAACGTGAATCTGAAAGGAAACTGAGAACTTAGCTTGGAGAATGGAAGAGAGGATAGTAATGGAAAGCAGGAAGTGGGAGGTGCAAGTCAAAGCAGCAGAGGGCCAGGATACAGAGTTAGAAGAGGAACTGAAAAAATCTGAAACAGCTAAAGGAACTAAAGAACATTTTGGGATTGACAACAGGACTGCTACCTCAGTCACAATAAGTGGGACTTTGGAAAAGAAGGAGCAAAAACTGCATGTAGAAGCTCTATCAGAGGAGACTGTAGTAAATGAAAGAGCTAAGCTAAATGTGGCGGCCTAAACAGGACCACAGCAGGGGCCAGGGAAAAAGCCGAGAAGGGAAAATGACAGGCCATGAGCCCAAGTACATTAGCTAGTGAACTGAAGAAAGGAAGCTGCAATGGAGGAATCAAATTGAATGATGGGATACACAGGGATATGCAGCTGGGAGAATGGAACGGTGAGGTCAGTCTTTGTGTATGGGCTCCAGGAAGTTGAAGGGGAGAAACAAGTGAAGCAGAATACAAGGGGAAAGAAAACGGACAATTGAAAGCATCATGAAAGCAATCGGAGGAAGACAACATGACCCAGCAGGAAAAATTTTTTGGAGCAATACGGGGGGTTAGTAAAAAAAAGAACTCGGACAGTGAAAGTGACCTTCAAGGCAGAAGAATCAGATCGGAACAGGATCCTGCAGGAGTGAAAACACGATTAAGGGACATGCCGCATAACAGGAAGGTGTTCTCATCCGCAACCATAAAAATAAGAAAGGCAGAAAGAAACTGAAGGAGGAGATTGGTACAAAGGCGAAGGTGGAAAGACGAGGGATGGAGGAAAGGACAGACAGGAGACCGAGACACAGGAGAAGATCAAAGACAGTTCTCCCTCACAACCAAACACTCTAACCAAAACACCATGCCGCATTCCAATGCCCCACCCCTACATTACAAACTCCACCCCCACAGCAACAACCACATAGTTCCTTATCAGGTCTCCCACTTCCCAACCCCAATACCACCTCCCCAGAACCACAGTCTTAGAAAAGAAGTTGGAAGGAGTGGTATACGAATGAGATGGAATAACAAAATAAGTATGAGGAGAGTGGCACGAAAAGGACTCAAGGAGACATCCCCATACTAATAGCACTCACAGAAACAAAACATCACCAGAATAATAACAGATTCAATCTTTCCATCGGATATACAAATCCTCAGGGAAAGACAGAGGGAGGAGAGGGGGAGGGAGGAGTTGGCACTGCTCCCTTAAAAAACCCAGTAGGGTTTTGAGAGAAAATGGAAGGAATGGATTGCTCGGGGAGTGAAAGGGGCTACTTGGTTGAAACAAATCCCCCCAGTTGAAGGACATAAGGTGATAATTGCAGTAATGTACAACCCACCTCAAGCAAACTGCAGCGAGGCACAAGTTAAGAATTACGATGGAGAAGCAACCAGCGATGGTCGACACACTAGCCGAGGTGGCAAGGAGAGCACACCAGGGGGGATGGAGCAAAGTTACTAGTTATGGGTGATTTCAATCACAAGGAGATTAGCTGGGAAAACCTGGAGCCCCATGGCGGTCCCGAAAAAACATGGAGAGCCAAAGATGATGGGGACTGTGTACTGGAAAACCTAATGCATCAACATGTTTAGATACACTACTAGAGAGAGTGAGAGTGAGAGGATGAACCAGCAAGACTGGACCTTGTATTCACCGTCAGTAGTTAGACATTCGAGGATATCATGTTATGAAAGGCCCCCTGGGAGCTCAGTGATCATGTGGTTCTGTGCTTTCGGACTACATAGTTGAGCACCAAGTGGAGAGCAGTGAGTAGCAGGAATAGGGTGGGAAAAAAAAAAACCAAACTACATAAGGGGGAAGGGAACTATTCAGGCATGAGAACTTCTTCAAGACATTCAGTGGGAGAGAGGGATAAGAACAGGAACAACCAGTACAAGAAATTGATGGTCTATGTGGAAACAAATGCAAGGAGGCAGAGGAGGGTTTGTTCCAAGGGAGAACTGAAATAATGGGAAGAACAGAACGAGTCCTTGGTTCACCCAAAGCGATGCAGGGAGGAAAAACTAAGTGTACTTATAGATGGAAAAGGTATACAGGAAGACAGAGAATTCAGGAAAATAATGAGATTAGCCGAATGAGCCAGAACGTATATGCAACGATAAGAAGGGAGGCTCAGCGACAATATGAAAATGAACATAGGCATCGAAAGTCCCAAGACTGACCCGAAGCTGTTGTACAGCAACTCAGGAGGAAAACAACAGTCAAGGAACCAGCGTAATCAGACTCCCAGGAAAAGGGTGATGGGGAATTCACAAAGGAAACGACCGAGAGGTATGTCAGGAACTCAACACGAGATTTAAAGAAGTAGTATTTAATGTGGAACCAGTAGGACTCCAGGAAAGACAGAACATTGGGGGTACACCCAAAAAGTGCTGGATGGGTCACATAAACGAGGAGGAGGGTGAAGAAGCTGCTATGCGAACTTGGACACCTCAAAGGGGTGGGACCCAGACAACATTCTCTCTGTGGTTCCTTAATGAGGGAGCAGAGAATTGTGGTGCCATTAACAATGATTTTCAAACATTATTTGAAAAACTGGGCAACTCAATTGAGGTATGTGAAGATGGCAAATGTAGTCCCAATTTTTAGAAGGGCACAGACATGAGGCACTAAACTACAGACCTGTATCACTAAGTGATAGCTATGCAACGGTCATGGAGAAGATCATCAGGGAGGAGAGTGGTGGGAGCACCTGGAAAGAACAAGGTATAATGACAACCAGCACGGTTTCAGGGAAGGAAAATCTGTGTCACAAAAACCTACTAGGTTTTATGACAAAGGTGACAGAAGTAAGACAAGAGAGAGGGGTGGATCGACTGCATTTTTTTTGGACAGCAAAGAAGGCCTTCGACACAGTTCCTCCACAAGAGGTTACGGCCAAAAGCTAGAGGAACAGGGACACACATCCCAGGAAAAGGCACTCGCAATGGATCAGAGAAGACCTAACAGGGAGGCAACAACGAGTCATGGTACGTGATGAGGTGTCAGGAGAGCGGCGCCTCGTGACAAGCGGGATTCCACCAGGGGTCAGTCCTGGACCTATGCTGTTCTTGGTATATGTGACGACATAATGATGGTGATAGACTCAGGAAGTGTCCTCCGTGTTTGCAAATAGATGTGAAGTTAATGAGATAAATCAAATCGGAATGAGGGTCAGGCAGGACTACAAAGAGACCTGGACAGGCTACAAGCCTGGTCAGCAACTGGCTCCTTGAGTTTAACCCTGCCAAATACACAAGTCATGAAGATTGGGTGAAGGGCAAAGAACCGCAGACACAATATAGTTTAAAATGGCCAAAGACTGCAAACCTCAATCAGGAAAAAGATCTGGGGGTGAGAAGAACACTGAGCATATCTCCTGAGGTGCACAATCAATCAGATAACTGCTACAGCATGCGGGCGCCTGGCAAACCTATGGATAGCGTTCGACTAACTCAGTAAGGATTTGTTCTATGAAGTACACTCTGTGTAACTTTACGTAGGATCCATACTGGAGTATGCAGCACCAGTTTGGGCAAATCCACACCTAGTCAAGCATGTTCAAGAAATTAGAGAAAAGTGCAAAAGGTTTGGCCAACATCGACTAGTCCCAGAGCTATGGGATTGTCCTACGGAAGAAAGGTTGAGGGAAAATTCAGCCTGACAAATTCTGGGGAAGGAGGTCGGGGAGAACATGATAACGACATAAATTGCTGCGTGGAATAGTACAAGGTGGACAAAGATGGATGTTCCACGAGAAGGAAACACAGACACAATAGGGTCACAATTGGAAGTTGAAAGACTCAGATGAATCAAGGGTTGTTAGGAAGTATTTTTCAATCATGAGGTGTCAGGCAGTGGAATAGCCTAGAAAGTGACATAGTGGAGGCGGGAACCAAACTTAGTTTTTTAAGGGAAGGTTTGATAACGGTCATGGGAGCAGGAGAGAGAGGACCCTTAGTAGCAATAAGCGAAAGAGGCGGGTGCAGGAGCTATGACTCGATCTGCAACCACAAACTAGGTGAGTACAATAGGTGAGTACACACACACACACACACACACAACACACACATAAGACACACACAGGAGGTATGTTAGGGCTGAACAGGAGGATTTAGGAAGTTTTTACAGAGACAGGAAGGGCTGTGGGAAAGACAGCAAGAAGGGAACATCAAGAGGGAATATACCAACAAGTAAGTGTTGGATGACATACGAACACCCCCCCCCACACCCCACCGAACAACCGAGGAGGAGGGTGAAGGAAGCTCCTAAGTGACCGTGGACACTCAAAGGCGATGGGGGACAGGACAAACATCTCCCCATGGGTCCTTAGAGAAGGAGCAGAGATGCTGTGCGTGCCTCTAACCCACAATCTTCAGCATATCCCTTGAGACTGGGCAACTACCTGAGAAATGGAAGACAGCTAATGTAGTCCCCATATTTAGAAAGGAAACAGAAACGAGGCGCTAAACTACAGACCTGTGTACTTATGACATGTATTGTGTGCAAAGTCATGTGGAGAAGATTATCAGGAGTGATAGTGGTCGAAACACCTGGAAAAGGAACAAGATTATAAATGAAAACCAGCTGGGATTCATGGATGACAAATCTGTATCACAAAACCTCCTGGAGTTTTATGACAGGTAACAGAAGTAAGACACGAGAGAGAGGGGTGGGTAGATTGCAATTTTCCTAGACTGCAGGAAGGCCTTTGACACAGTTCCCCACAAGAGATTAGTGCAGAAGTTGGTAGGATCGCGACATGTCACAGGGAGGGGCACTGCAATGGATCAGGGAAAACCTGACAGGGAGGCAGCAACGAGTCATGGTACGTGAAGAGTATCCAGTGGGGTCTGTGACGTGCGGGGGTCCCACAGGGGTCAGTTCTAGGACAGTGCTATTTTGATATATGTGAACATGATGGAAGGAATAATAGACTCTGAAGTGTCCTGTTCGCAGATGATGTGAAGTTGATGAGAAGAATTTACAATCGGATGAGGATGAGGCAGGACTGCAAAGAGACCTGGAATAGGGCTTGTGACATGTGGTCCCAGTAACGCTTCTCGAATTCAATCCAGCCAAATGCAAAGTTCATGAAGGATTGGGGATGGGCAAGAAGACCGCAGACAGGAGTCTAGGTAGGTGGACAAAGACTACCAGACCTCACTAGGGAGAAAGACCTTTGGGCAGTGACCATAACACGAGCACATCACCGGAGGCACACATCACCAAATAACTGCCGCAGCATACGGGCGCCTTGGCCAAAACTGATAAATATGTGTTCTGATACCTTAATAAGGGAATCGTTCAAGGACCACTGTACACTGTGTATTGTTAGGCCCATACTGGAGTATGCGCACCAGTCTGGAACCCACATCTACGTCAAGCCTCATAAAGAAGTTAGAGAAAGTACCAAAAGGTTTGCAACAAGGCTATAGTCCCATGAGTCAGGAAATGCTCGTATGAGGAAAGGTTGAGGGAAATCGAAACTGACGACATGGGAGGGACAGAAGGGGTCAGGGGAGAATGATAATGACATACAATGATACTGCAGGAAATAGACAAGTGGACAGGATAGATGCTTCCAGAGGAGGGCGGACACAGGGACAAGGGGTAACTACTGGAAGCTGAAGCACTCAGACGAGTCACTGGGTACGTTAGGGGAGTTATTTCTTCAGTCATAAGTTGTCAGGAAGTGGAATAGCTAGCATTGTGAAGTAGTGGAGGCAGGAATCCATACATAGTTTTTAAGAAGAGGTATGATACAGCTCAGGAGCAGAGGAGAGAGAGGACCTAGTAGCGATCAGTGAGGAGGCGGGGCCAGGGAGCTGCAGTCTCGAACCCCTGCAACCACAATTAGGTGGTTACAACACACACACCACACACACACACACAATGTATGCACACTCACACACACACACACACACAACCACACACACACTCACACACACACACACACAGACAACCCCACACACACTACAGTCACGCAGGACGGGTGACAAGGCTCCGAGAACCTTAGTGTTTTTTTAGGTGTGTAGTAATGCTAGCAGTAATCAGTGGTAGTGACAATGTCACTTGAACAATCATACGGAGTGATAACTAATGTTAAGTAGTTAACAAAAAAGTCAAGAGGAAGCCTGAAATCTTAATATTTTCATACGGTTGCCAAACCGTTAGGGGCGAGTAGGCACCTCGTTGCCACACAGATTCCAAATATACAAAGATTCAAAGTGAGTGTGGAAGGGCGTGTTCAAGAAATTATGAGAGATTGGTTTTAACAAGTGAATGTGCGGGCACCATACAATGAGAGTGAAAAAGTTAATAAGCAAAAGGAAAGGAAGAAAGGAAAAAAATTAAAATGTACAAAACAAGGGGAAGGTGGCAGTAGTAGGCCTGCTGAAGCTGTGATGTCAAAACAGTTCTTGTATGTCATTATATATATAAAGTGTAACACAGAATGTGAAGTGTATTCTGTCATAAGTTGAAAAGTTGAAATCACTTGAGGAATGGCAGGATGTATGAGCATATATGGCTATAAAACATCATGGGAAGGATTTTCAAAATAGTGATAGAAGGCTATGTATGAAAATACGGTCATCCAGCCATCTCGGAACTTGTCATCCATGCTGTGCCAGTGCAAGATTGCCTCACCTATTGAGGTTGCCTGTTGTCAGATTCTATGTCTCTGCACCACTGTTAGATACTGGTTCACTCACTCCTGCAAGTATACCAGAAATTAGGAGTAGAAATTACATAGCATAGATGAAGAGTGCAAGGAGTAAGTGGAGGAGGTCGATAACGTCAGGACACTAGCTGAGACTAAGATAGTTATTGCAATTACAAACTTTCTACTGGGGTTGAGAGTAGTTTGCCACTTTACAACTTTCTATGGAGTTGACAGTAGTTATTGACACTTACAACCTTTCTACTGGGGTTGACAGTAGTTATGCACTTACAACTTTTAACTGGAGTTGGCAGTAGTTAGTTATTGTCACTTACAACTTTCTAACTGGGAGTTGACAGTAGTTATTGCACTTACAACTTTTACTGGAGTTGACAGTAGTTATTGCACTTAGGAACTTTCTACTGGAGTTGACAGTGTTAATACACTTAAACTTTTACTGGACGTTGAAGTAGTTATTGCACTTACAACTTTCTACTGGGTTGACAGTAGTTATTGCACTTACAACTTTCTATGGAGTTGACAGTAGTTATTGCCACTTACAACTACCTACTGGAGTTGACAGTAGTTATTACACTTACAACTTTTACGGGAGTTGGACAGTAGTTATTAACTTACATCTTTCTACTGGAGTTGACGTAATCCTCAAGTTATCTATTTGCAAAGAATATTTCTGCACTTAATTTTTTTCACTGAATCTTTTACACTTAACCATTAATGTTGGTATTATTTTCGATGTTGTTTATCAAATCAATATAAAAGTCACAGGATCTTTCCACGTAAATCAAAACATGTTTTACTAGTTTAAGAGCCAAAAATTTCACTTTATTTTACAGAGGCGTGACACAGGTTCTTCTGTGGTCTGTTGAACTTATCATGTATTATTTGTTAATGATATTACTGAGAGTGGAATCTTTGTATTTCCGTTTTTTTGCTTAACTCTCAAATAAGTTTTTACTATTGGGACTGTAAACACGGAGAATTATTATTATTATTATTATTTTATTATTATTATTATTATTATTATTATTATAATTATTATTTTTTATTATTATTAAAAAAAAGCAGTGAGCCAACAAGGCAGAGAGATAAATGTCTCCTGTTAATATTATTAACGAGTAATTTGTACTAGTTATGGGCCTCTTGCAGGTGTATTAGAAACTCGACTGTTAAAAAAATATCAGTTCTAATTGTTTTGTCATTGAAAAGTCTCTCACAGTATGAATGAGACTTGTTAGTTTTATTAACCATGTTTCATACTTGATATGTCTCGTTAATAAGCTGGCTACCCTGTCTTTATTGACCAGTTTATCATCATACATTCCAGTTTATCATCATTACATTCCAGTTTTTCATCCATACATTCAATCGCAATGCATCATTTACAAATATCACGAGGCAGAATATCTGGTTCACGTTCTGTTTAAACACAAACTTTGTACCGAGTTTTACATATCGACGCAGTCTGTGTTGTCCGAGTTCTGTCCGAGGCTGAGCAAAGCTAAGAGCCCAAAACTGTCTTCAGGCTTCTGTGTTTGTAAGTTAATTTTGAAGGAAAACTCGATCTGAGTGGTATATTTTATCATATATTCGTTGACAGTCACGAATCATCCATCAAATTGTGTGTACAGAACTAGAACAAAAATCCAATAAAAAAACGTAAGCAGCAAAACATGTACAGTTTCAAACTTCTGACAAATTAAGTTTCAAAATCCTTTAATTCGTCATTAATATTTATTGTACTTAAATAACGTTTAACGAATTAGTGAGACCGGATGACCGTCGAGTGGAAGTAGATTGTCGGCAACTTTCCCAGTGTGATGGAAAGACTATGGTGTGTGGGGGTACGATTCTGGGTCTCATGGTCCAGTCTAAAAAAATTATCCACAACCTCTCTCCAACTTGTGCATATAGACCACTCCAAGGTAACTGTGTGCACCTGTGTCTTACCATTACTTACTCTGTATATATAGCAAATACTTTGTGTCTCACAATCACTACTCTGGTTGTATTTCACATTACTACATTGTATCTCACATTTCTACTTTGTATCTCCATTGCTACTTTGTATCTCACTTTGCTACTTTGTATTCAATTACTACTCTGTACCTAACATCTACTCTGTACCTCCACATCACTAATCTGTATCTAACATCAATCCTCTGTGCCTCAACTCACTACTATGTACCTCAACTTCAACTACTATGTACTCGGGATGATTTCAGTACTCAGTATCTACATCACTAGTTCCTCAGATCAGTACTCAGTATCACACATCACATACTATGTAACTTGATCAGTAACTCAGTAATCACACTCACTACTATGTACCTCGGATCTGTACTCAGTATCACACAATCACTACTATGTACCCACATTACTACTCTGTATCTTGCATTACTACTCTGTATGTAATCTCACATTTACTACTCTGTATCTTGCATTACTATCTGTATGTTATATCACATTACTACTCTATATTCACATACTACTTATATTCACATTCTACTCTGTACCTCACATCACTACTCTGTGCCTCAGTCACTACTTTGTACTCATGTCTTACTCTGTACCCCACATCCTACTCTGTGCCTTCAACGTCACTACTCTGTACCTCACATCACTACTCGGTACATAACATCAGTACTCTGTACCTCACGTCACTACATCTGAACCTCACGTCACTACTGTGTACCTCACATCACTACTCGGTACATAACATCAGTACTCTGTACCTCACATTACTACTTGAACCTCACGTGTCACTACTGTGTTACCTCACGTCACTACTCTGTACCTCACTTCACTACTCGGTTACATACATCAGTTATCTGTACCTCACGTCATACTCTGTACCTCCACATTCACTAATCTGTACCTCACGTCACTACTCTGTACCTCACGTCACTACTCGTACATAACATCACTAATTTGCACCTACATCACTACTCTGTACGTAACATAACACTATTAATACACATAATAACTATAATGCTAACTTTCAGTGGTATCATACAAGCAATATTTCTATAATACACACAACCACCACTGTAATACCACACGCAACACACTTTAATTCCCCAACTCTGTTATAATCACACTGCATTATATAAATACACGCATCACACTATGTCATACACACATCATCATTATAGTACACAAGTACATGCTCTTCATACTCACAGATAAACCACTGTATACATCATACTGTTTTGTAATTATACTCAGCATCACTTTTACAGCACCCACCATCAGGCACACCAGCACCACCATTCAGGCACAACAGCACCACCACTCAGGCACCGCACATCCTCCAGGCACACGCCACACCATCAGACACACAGCACAAACCATCAGTCAACAGCACCACCATCAGGCACACAGAGCACCCCTTCAGCCAACCAGCACCACCATAACACACTTAGATTCACTATTATACACATGACACCACTGTAGTACATTACAGCACGACTGTCACCACACACAGCACGACTGTCACACACACAACACGACTATCAGCACACAGCACGACTGTCACACACACAGCCACGACTGTCAACCACACAGCACGAATGTCATACACAACACACAACACGACTATCACGCACACAGCACGGCGTCACACACCACAGCACGACTGTCACACACACAGCACGATGTCCACACACCGCACGACTCGTCACACACACAGCCGACTGTCACACACACAAGCACGACTGTCACACACACAGCACGACTATCACACACCACAGCACGACTGTCACACACACAGCACGACTGTCACAACACAGCACGACTGTCCACACACACAGCACGGCTATCACACACACAGCACGACTGTCACACACACACACGACTGTCACCACAGAGCACGACTGTCACACACACAGCACGACTGTCACACACACAGCACGACTGTCACACACGCAGAACGACTGTCACCACACAGCACGACTGTCACACCCACAGCACGACTGTCACACACCACAGCAACGACTGTCACAACAGCACGACTGTCACACCAACAGGCACGGACTGTCACACACACAGCACGACTTGTCACACACAGCACGACTGTCACACACAGCACGACTGTCACGCACAGCACGGACTGTCACACACTCACGACTGTCACACACACAGCACGGCTGTCACACACACAGCACGACTGTCACACACACAGCACGACTGTCACACACAGCACGACTGTCACACACACAGCACGACTGGTCCCACCACACAGCCACTGACTGTCACACACACAGCACGACTGTCACACACAGCACAGGACTGTCACAAACAGCACGACTGTCACACACAGCACGGACGGTCACACACAGCACACGGACTGTCACACACACGCACGACTGTCACATCACAGAACGGACTGTCACACCACACAGACGCTTGTCACACACACCAGCGCGACTGTCACACACACAGCACGACTGTCACCACACAGCACGACTGTCACACACACAGCAACGACTTGTCACACACACAGCAACGACTGTCAACACACAGCACGGGACTGTCACACACAGCACGACTGTCACACACAGCAACGACTGTCACACACAGCACGACTGTCACACACACAGCACGAATGTTACACACACAACACGACTATCACCACACACAGCACGACTGTTCACCACACAGCACGACTGTCCACCCACAAGCAACGACTGTCACACACAGCACGACTGTCACACACACAGCACGACTGTTCACACCCACAGCACGGACAGTCACACACAGCACGACTGTCACACACAGCACGACTGTCACACCACAGCCGACTGTGTCACACACACAGCACGATGTTACACACATCACGACTCTGATCACACCACACAAGCACCGGCTGTCACACACACAGCACGACTGTCAACACACAGCACGGCTGTCACACACACAGCACGACTGTCACACACACAGCACGACTGTCACACACAGCTCGGACTGTCCACACACAGCACGACTGTACACGCCAGCACGACTGTCAACACACACAGCACGACTGTCACACACAGCACGACTGTCACACCAACAGACGCTGTCCACACACAGCACGACGGTCACACGCAGCACGACTGTCACACACACAGCACGACCGTCAACACAGCACACTTCGTCACACGCAGCAACGACTGTCACACACACAGCACGATGTCACACGCAGCACGACTGTCACACAAACAGCACGACACTGTCACACGCAGCACGACTGTCACCAGCAGCACTGACTGTCACACACACATAATTGTTATCATACAATTGCACTATGTAATACAGACAACACACTATAATAATCGGAACACTATTATTTACACACGAACACCACATAATACAGACAACACCAATATAATACTCGGAACACTATTATTTTACACACAGAACACCACTTAATACAGGACAACCACCACTATAATATCGGAAACACTATTATTTACACACAGAACACAATATAATCAGACAACCCACATAATACTCGGAACACTATTCTTTACAACACAGAACACCACTATCTTTACAGACAAACACCACTATAATCTCGGAACACTATTATTACACACAGAACACCACTATACATACAGACAACACTACTATTAATACTCGGAACACTATTGATTTACACACAGAACACCACTATAATTACAGACAACCCCACTATAATACCGGAACACTTATATTTACACACAGAACACCACTATAATACAGGACAACACCACTATAACTACTCGGAACCACTATTATTTACACCAGAACACCACTATAATACAGACAGACACCACTATAATATCGGGAAAACACTATTATTTAACACAGTCAGAACACCACTATTAATACACATGGAATCCCTATAATGCACAAAGCACTAACTATAATACACACGCACCTCTGTCATTACAACAACACCTTAATATATGCACTGACCACTATAAACAGTCACTTTAATATTACAGATTCATATAATACACTAAACTCACTACAGCAACCAACTGCATTGATATCATACAGTATTTCTATAGCACGGAAAACACTGTATTACACCTGCATCACCATGTCTTGCATTTAATGGCCCACATGGGTTTTTTTAGCGATTAACATGAGTACTGTGGCAACACTCCTCCATTATGGCTTCACACCCATATTATATATATTTTTATTTATTATATATATATATTATA
This sequence comes from Cherax quadricarinatus, assembly GCF_026875155.1. NCBI lineage: Eukaryota > Metazoa > Arthropoda > Malacostraca > Decapoda > Parastacidae > Cherax > Cherax quadricarinatus. The sequence goes on along the minus strand of NC_069477.1, from coordinate 29,187,583 downwards.
TACTATATATATATATATAAATATATTATATATATATATATATATATATATATAGATATATATATATATATATATAACACCTAGGTAGTAGGTTGGATTAGGACAGCAACCACCCAGGCGGTACTACCGTTTCTGCCAAGTGAGTGTTAAAACGAACGCCTGGTTAATTGTTTTCCATGATGGTAGGATTGATTGGTGTCCATTATTCGGTCTCATAAACATGCAAGGTTTTCAAGTACGGTCTTGTACTTCTACTTACACTTAACTTAACACTCGATAACAAGTACAAGCATTATATACACAACCCTCTAGGTGTTCTTCTATTTTCTTTCTAGTCTCTTGTTCTTGGTTTATTTCCTCTTTATCTCCATGGGGAAGTGGAACGAATTCTTCCTCCGTAAGTCCATGGCGTGTTGTAAGAGGCCGAACCTAAAATGGCCGGGAGTGCAAAGGGGCTAGTAACCTCTTCTCCTGTATATATTACTAAATGTAAAGGAGAAACTTTCGTTTTTCTTTTGGGGCCACCCCGCCTCGGTGGGATAGGGCCGATGTGTTGAAAAGAAAGAAAGGACCAATATAACAGACACTGATAAACATATACATTGTGAGCAGCTCTCAGCTGTTTTACATCAGTGGTTGTAACAAACAGTAGGATTTTAACACCAGAAACTCTCCACGTGGAGGTGGTGCTCGGCGAGTTCCATTTTTTTTTTTTTTTTGTAACCTATGTACATTACCCATGTCTTACTGTTTACATTTTTCCCCAAACTGTTCAGTTTTTCTTTCCGTGACAGGTTTTTTTTCTGGCGGGGGTTGGGTTGTCTTCTTCTTCTAGTCACTACGTTTCATTCTGCGTTTTTAGCTGTAATCAGATCAATCAAGTCTTCTACTTCCAGGACGCTCCTCTGGGGCTCTATCGTAGACTGTCTGTAATCCATTTTTTGATTGCGTGTTAGGGAGGGTCATTCTCAGGAACTTTCTTTGTTCCTGGAAGAGGATGGCGATGCAGTAAGATACAGAGTGTGGGTGTGGGCAGGACTTGCTGTATCGCACCTTGGTGCCACCCAGTCAAAGGTATTTTTTTTTTTATTTTCGCTGTGAGGGCGTTTAGGAGAATGCCAGTTTCTCTCGGTAAAATTTCCAAAATCAATTAATGTTGTTTTAGGTCCTTGTTCGGTTATCTTTAATACAGATTTATCCAATTTTGATATCATTGTGAGACATTCCCATAAGAGCCCAGTTGATAGGACGGTGTGACCACAATGTCTAGTATGTTGTCTTGGTTGAGTTGTTTTCGTTTTTGCTATTACTCATAAAGGGCAAAAAACCGTCGTACTTTGTAAGGAGTAATCGATTCAGGGATTTCCACTCCTACAAGAGACTGCGTTCCTTTTACATCCTTAACCGTACCGATTTTCCAGTTCTTCAAAAAGGGCGTCATATGGGTCTCTACCTATGAACTTAATGATGACAAAATCATGACTGAGGGGGCTCCGAACCGCCAGCACGGCCATCAGCACCCTTCTCCCAGGAGTGTGGTTTTTTCCTTTAGTTCTGAAATGCCTACTTCATTACAGTCAGGGATTATCCGTCCCACTCTCTCGGCAAAGCTCTGTATTTGCCTTGCAATAGCAACACCACTCTCCATCTACTCCGCGCGCTCGGTATTTTTTGCCATTGTATTGAAAGGACCAGAAGAATGATCGAAGTCTTGCATGCACAAATCCAAATATATTGATACTGTTTTTTTTTTAATTGGTATATTTGTATTATTGTTATACTGTATGTATTATAGTTAGGCTAGAAGTACAGTGCTAATGTATGTTAGTATTATAGTTATTTTGTGGTGTTATATTGTGCAGGTTAGAAATTAAAAGTGATGATGTGAGTATTATAGTGAGGTTTGGAATATTATAGTGAAGTTGAGTGTATCAATAGTGATGATTTTAGTATCTAGTGATGTGAATATCAAATTGATAGAGTATGTAATAGTGATGATGTGAGTATGATAGTGATGTTTTGTGTATTATAGTGGTGCTGTGTTAATCATTGTGGTTGATGTGTATGATAGTGATGCTGTGTGTAGAGTCATCTTGTGTGTATGATAGGGGTGTTTTGTGTATGATACTGATGCAGTGTGAATTATAAAGGTGCTGTATGCATTATAGAGGTGGTACATGTTGATAGAGGGAGTTGTAGGTATGATAGTGATGCTGTGTTTTATATAGTGATGCTGTATGTATTATATGGGGCTATGTATACTATTGTGGTGTATGTTTTAGAGTTTTTGCTGGAATATATAATAGTAGTGCTGAGAGTATTATATTGACTGCTGAGTCACGATAGGATGCGTGTATGTATGATAGTGGTGCTATGTGTATCCATTGATGCTGTGGTATCATAGTGATACTGTTTTATATTATAGTGTAGTACAGTGTGACGTGTGTATTGTAGTGTAGTACAGAGTGAGTGTTAGTGCGGTCCGTGTGATGTGTTGTGTAGTAGATTGATGTATAGTGTAGAAGATATAATGTGTGTGTAGTGTAGTAATGTGAGGAGTGTAGTGATGGTTTGGTTGTGTAGTGGAGTGTGTAGCACTTATGTGTAGTGTAGTGACGTTTGTAGTGGTAGTGATTACAACGATTGACCTGTATGTAATATAACTGTATCAAAGGACAAATACACTAGGTCACAAAAATAACAGGAGTTACAGACATGAATGTGAGGGCTCATTATCAGCAAAACATAAATTGTATAAGGGTTCTGGAGGAACTTTTTTCCAGGGAGGGAGGTATCAGCTCCTTTCAGCCTTTCCGCCCTGGGAGGGGGGCCCACCCCTCTCAGGAAGGGGTGCAAGCATCTTGTATGCTACAGGAAAGTAATTGATCCAGATGCAGTATGAGTAGCGATTGTGTCAAGCGGAAACGCCGCTCTTGCAACACTTAGTGTCGCAAAATGTAATTTAATTAAAAGACAGTCCATCTCTTACCTTAGCAGGACAATTAAGGAAAAATCACTGCCCCCACTTATTACCCAATGGAAAAAAGATAGGGTACATTGGTTGGTCTATTGCTTTAGGACAGTAAGATTCAAGCATTCTGCTTTGCTTTATCGTGGAAGTTAGCAAGGAAGCAAAAAAGTACTAGGTCAGCTTTTCCTTTATTTGGTATGGGCAGTGGACGGTGTGGGAGGCTGTGGCATCTTCAGATTAATTTTGACTCTTACTGAGAACACATGATGCCAAGGGATAGCCAAAAAGAACCACTGATCCGTGCATTTAGTGTGAAACAAAGTGTCTCACAAAACACAATAAAACCTTACAGAGAAGTGTTGATCCGCTTCTAGTGATAAGATTGTGAATCAATAAAGGGGCAAATCTTGTGGAACATCGTGTACCAGTGTGTGTATTCCTAGGAAATGGAAGACTGGACATCAAAGACACTTCAGTTCTATCAAGTCACTGATACCTGTCGAGGGTGTAAAGAACACCATACCTCATGCTACAAGAGAAAGGTGGGTTTTAGTTTTCTTGTAGTAGGGGCACTGCGCGGGTTCTTGTGTAGAAAAGGGATTTTGAAATTGCCCTTAGTGGGCAGTGGGTGGCTGCCCTTTTGAGTCCACAAAAGTATGTAATTTACCAAAGTGAATAAAAAATATGCTGACCAAAAACACCCCTAGGGGAAATTTTATTTTTTAAAAATAAATGTAATTTACGCCCGTTGGGGAAATGCTAAACAGCTTCTAAAGCCCCCTTTCTTTTCGGGAAAAGGGGGGGGGGTTTGTGCGGGTTTATGAGCGTCTTTTGAGCTAATTTTTCCCTAAAATTTTAAAATCCCCTTTTATGGAAAAACCCGTTTCACACCCCGGTGCCTGCACAAAAATTTTAAATTTCAGTAACAAAAAACATACTGGGGATGTTACAAAAAACCGGATTTTTTTTAATAAGCAAGAGATTTCAGTGAATAAACATCAAAATGGTATACAATACCGACAGGTTGTTGGGTGGGGGACACAAAAGAAACCCAGTTAGAAAAACTTTTTTCCCAAAACGTTTCGCCTACACAGTGGGGTTCTTAAAGTCGAAACAGAAAGTAGGCGGGAACATAGAGAGTAAAGGGACGATGTAATCAGTCCATCCCCCCTTAAAGTCGTGGGAATTTGGGGTTTTTCGGGCCCCCCTCGGCCTGGAGAAGTTCAGTTCCATGTCGGGAAAATTTCTAAAGATTAAGCGCAGTGCGGGGGACTTAAATACTGTCGGAAGGAGAGGTGCAGGGTAGTATAGTAGTATTTAGTAGTAGAGTAGTATTAGAATAGTGAGAGGAAAAACTGAGAGGTCATGTCCCTCTAAATTTTTCCAACCCTTCTCATTTGAAAAGCTTGTCCAAGGTTTTTCTGTAAAAGGGATGCCCACTGTTGCAGTGTCTGACAATGTCGGGAAAACGGGAAAACACGGGGGGGCATCTTGGTACAGAGAACCCCTTGGGGAAAGTTTTTTCAAGTGAGAAGGGTTGGAATCTGAGAGGGCATGACCTCTCAGTTGCCTCTCATATTTTCCCTTACTACTACTACTACTATACTCCCTACTACTCACAACTACTACTTAAAAACCCTGCACCTCCCCTTTCCGACAGTTTTTAAAAGGTCTCCGCACGTCGTTTAATTTTCCCTTGATATTTTTCCTGATTAGGGAAATGAACTTTTTCCAGGCCGGGGGAAACTGAAAACCTAAAATTTCCCCTACGATTTAAAAGGGGGGAGGGGACTGATTACATCGTTTCACATCTCAAACTTTTCCCCTGCTATTTTCTGTATTGGGGACTGAAAAAGGGCCCACTTTTGAGGCAAAACGTTTCGGAATAAAGTTGTCTAACTGTTGCTTTATGGGGCCTTTACCAACATGTTCAGTGAATACTAGAAAAGACTCCCCTTTTAAAGCATCCAGCCTGTTACTGGGTTTTCATAACAAGTAGTCAGTACCCTTTGGTCCAATTTTCCCCTTTTTGAATTCATTTAAGATTCTTGGGGCCCTTCGGGGATTAAAAACGGGTTTGGGCTACTAACTAAAAAAAATTTAAAAATTTTTAATAAGTTTTTTAATAATTTTTTGGTCTAGGGGTATATTAAATTTGATACCCATAATAAAAAATTAATGGATTAAATAACCCATTTCTTTTTCGTGTACAGTATACTTTTAAAGGGTACCGTCTGGTACTTTAAAACTTTTTATTACAAATATATACAAATAATTTTTTGTGTTATGTGTGTAAGTACTCTAAGTGGGTTCGCTATGTCTCAAAACTCAATTTGACTTAACCAGTGGCTGACAAAGTCCTCACACAAATTTAAACCCTTCTTTGACCAAAACTGGAAATTTCAAAACAGCTTGCTTGAAAAATTTTAAAAACGACTGCCAAGCCCAAAAGAAATACAAAAGCAACTGAAACAGGAATTGGGAACAAGGAGATAATAAACGAAACAAAATTTGGGGGACCATTAGCAAAACCCTCCAAAAGGGTCACAAAAAACCCCCATATTTATTTGAATCTAATTCAGCATAAAAAAACCCCCCGAACCTAGTTGCTCAGAGTGTCTATGAAAACCCCAAAAACCACAGCCCAATTTTCAAAAATTTCATAATTGGGCAATGTTCTGGAACAGAGTTTTTCAGAACCCCCCAAAAAAAGCGACAGAGACGATCTTCCAACTGGGCCAAAAAGGGAAAGGTTAGGCACGTCTTGTCAGGAAAAACGCCAACCACCAAAGAGTCCAGCCCAGACTGACTATCCCCGGTGGGTGTGACAAACCCCCCCTGATCACGTGATCGCTCCCTGGACAGCTCTGCCCCGCAACACAGAACCAAGGGAAGTAACGAGCAACGAGCGATTTAAGGGACAGAATTAGAAAAATCAACACTAAAATATGGGACTGAATAATTTAAAAATTTTTAAATGTTACTCCTACCTAACAAAAATCACTAAGTAAAAAACAAAATAAAACAATATATTTCGATTTAAATATTTTCGCAAAAAAAAAGCAATATTTAAAAATTTTTGGAAAAAGGTAATATACAAATTAAAAAATTTGTGACAAATTCAAAAGGGGGCCCCCAAAGGGGAAAAAAGTCAATTTAAGTCCTAAATCATTGTCCTCTTTGCTCTCCGGGGCCCGGGGGATCTAATGCAAAGGACGCTTTTCAGTTTCCCCACAGGGGACCCAGGGTTGAAATGGTTGTGTTTTCTATGCCCCGCCCTTGGTGGCAAAAATCAACATTTAAACCCCACAAGATGGAGGGAAGCCAGCGACGAAATTAAACTGTATGTGTGGGCTTTTGCAAGGATCTTTTTTTGGGTTTATAATGTCCCACGTCCCCCCTTTCTTCCAAAAACCTGCGAGACACATATAAGATCTCCAACCATGACATCAATGGGGTTTCAGTAAATTTGGGGCTTCCCGGGTTTTTATTTCCAGTTTAAAGACTCTTACCCGTGTTTTGAGGATGTTCAACGGGTTTTTCAAGATTTAAAGTTGTAAGGGGGAACCCCAACTGTGGCAGTGTGTCTTTGGGAAAGTGTCCCGCACTTTTCACATGGGCAAGATTCGAAAATCCCTTTTTAAACGAGGGTATGCAATCCGTAAGGGCCCTTTTTCCAAATTTTTTGGGGGGATTCACCAAAATTATGCGGGGAAGGAGCCAATGGCCCATTTGAAGGTAAACCGATGGGGCGTTTTTAGTAAAAATGTCCCCTTTAAAATGCCCCTTCCGTCTTTTTTTCTTTCCCCGATGGTTTTACTGTATTCAGGTATATGTGATTTCCCCCCGGGGCCAAAAAAAAAACTTTTCAGTTATGTGACGCATATGGAAAATGTGGTGTTTTCAATGTGGGTTGTCAGCGTTCCCATCCAAGGGGGAGCAAAAGTGTGCTGTTAAAACACTCCTACACAACCCCCCGGAATTTCCATTGGGAGGCGAGGGCATTTCCCTCCGACACCAACGTTCAACAAAACCTTCCCCCGATAAACCTGTCATTAAAACTGTTTCCCCTGTGTAACCCTTGCCTGTTGGAGACGAGGGGTTTTCTGATGGGCAGTGTTTGCAGCGACGGGCAACTGATATTGGGTTCCCCCCTCGTGATTTCGAGTAACCTCCTGTATCATTTCCCCGAATTAATGGTGCGGTGGAGGGTGGTTCCCGGGGCCCCCATCCCCCCCCAGTGGCGTCCGTAATAGCATTGGTTCCCCCCTCAAGATTCAAATCCCAATTGACCCCCGGTGGGGGAATTGCAGCGTTGGGCCCGGGCCCTGTGCAATGACCGCCCCGGGCCCCCCCCCGTTGTCGACGGGAGGGTCCCGTAAGCGGGGGAAGGGAGGGAATTCAAGTAGTGGTTTACGAACTGAACCAGGACAACGACCCAGGGAAAAAATGTGGGCCGCAATTGCGGCTAATGGCTTTGAAGTTTAAAGCCGGGGCGTGAGGGTTTTCCCCCCTGGCGATGGTTTTTTTGGGGACAAAACAGTGTTTTTCGCTCAAAGGGCTCAATGTTTTTTCGAGTGAAGTGTGTGATGAAAGCCACAAAAATTCCCGTGTTTAACTATAAATGTCAAAGGTTTACGGGTGAAAACCCAAAGGGAAAAATGAATTTTTAGCATGTTTTGTCCCTTTTAAAAACCTAATTTTTGTTTTTTGCCAAAGGGGAAATTTTTTGGATGTGGGGGAATTGAGGATACGAGGTTATTTTTTGGATGGTGTGAAAAGTCCCCCGGGGTTTTTAAAGGGGGGGGGTTTTCGTGTTGATACGAGGAAACAGTCCTTTTTCGGTTACTTTATTGGGGGAAATTGGGTTTGCTGTCCCCTTAGGTGCGTTTTACGGGTGGTGGGGTACGATTTAAAAGTTCGGATTCATTTTGCGTTTTTTTTTGGGCCCCCGCGGGGGAGGGGGGCGGTTACGGAAAAATCAGTTTTTTTTAGGAGGGGCGCTTGTGTAACAAATTCCGGGCGCTACCCTGCGGTTAACCCCTTCGGGGGGGGTGGATGGAATTGGGGCTACAAAGACCCTCGGCCGGGGGGAAACCCAGGTTTGTGGGTTTTTTTTCTCATTTTTTGGGGGCATATTTTTTCAAAGGGGGGGGCGTTTGTGCGTTTTGGGGGGGGTGTTGTAGTAGGTGGGGGGGATTTTTTAAATTTTTTCCGGGCAGGGGGTTTTTTGCAGCTGAAATCCCCATAGGATCTATGTAGCCCCGTGTTATTGACATACAAAGGTTCCAGACATGTTATGAACATTTTTTCTGATCATTTGTGTGGGGTTTGGGACCCCTCCCCTTGGGCTGGTTTGCCCCAAGTCGTTTCCTTTGGGTTTTTGGAAAAATTTAAAAGTTAGTCCCTTTTGAAAGGGGATGAAATTATGATTTTTTTTCGTTTGATGTGGTCTCAATTTTGGGGGTAATGGGATGGGGGAGTTGATATTCTAGAATGGGGGGATTTGGGGGGAAAAAATGTGTAATTTTAAATCCTTTTTTTCGGGGGATGAGTAAAGGGCGATAAAAAAAATTTTTGGGATGGGAATTAAATTACTTTTCGGCATCAAATTTCGTGCGTGTTACGGGGCCACTGGGAGGCCCTAAACCTTTTCCAACCCTCGCCCCCCCGAAAGCGGGGTGAAATTTCTGCGGGAATTTATGAAGTCCTTGGGGAGATCGACCATCTGCATATGTTCTAGTGAACAAATCAGCGATTTTCCCGGCGTTCAATTTTAATGGGGGTTTTTCGGTTTCGGGACGGGGTTGAGTCCTTCCGTCGGGTTTTTTTGACGTTTAAGGGTACTGATCCCTAAAGAGTCTTTATGTGGGGGCATAGTTTACCGTGTACATTTAGTGGTAATCGAGATCGTACTGTTGCCATGGATGTCGTCCAGTCGTGGGTGACTCATAAATTAATAGAGGATGAACAACAATATGCTATGGGGCCTGTTAGTGCTGATGAAATACGGACAACTTTGCAGGACATGAAAAAAGGAAAATCGCCTGGGTCAATTTCTATCAGTCTTTATGAAACTTGAAGAGCAATATTCTCATGGATCTCTTCCTCATCTGGGTATTCCTCAATCCTAAAAGTTCTCTTTTTCCTCATTACTTTCTGCTTTTTGGCTGGCCTTTCTTCCCTTTCTTCCTCCTCATCATCACTTGACATCTCTGCATCCTGTGCATCCGGTGGCAAGTATTCATCACCACTATCCAGCAATTCTGGTTCGTCTACCTCTGGTTCCGAGTCACTGTCTTCAGAAACGCAGACATACCTCGACCTGCTGGTCGACTGCTCCCCATAAAACAGCCTCTCATGGAACTGGAAGGACAATAGAAACCTCCTGTATAAATCCAGACCACTACAGAGTTCATATATGCAATTGAAAATTTCTTATAAATATTTATTTGACTAAAATTGGACATTCCCGGAAACTCGCGCAAGACCGAAATAATTCGGTCTAAAATGCTGCACTTTTTTCAACTGCATGCTACACTCATATTATGCTTCACACGGACTTTAGGTATATATCAAAATATGCCTAAACTATTCATGTAAGCACTAAACACAACAATCAGTACTTACCGACATTGTAGAATTTATAATCCAAGAGTAGATTAGTAAGGGTGGAGGGAAAAATGCGTGTGTGGGCGAAGCCAAGCCACCAGTGTTTATATTTTGATCTCTCAACCAATGGGAAGGCGACAGAAGCGAACATAACATGTGGACTGCACAACTCTCATCTGATACAAACGTACTTTAGTGGGTAATATCCTATGTAAAAGCCTATACATAGTTTCCCGCACCCTTGACTTTAAACGTAACTTACGAAACGTACCCCAGATACCTGCCCAATTATATAAAGGAAAGACACTCTCCCCCTCCATCACCCCGTTACCCCTCACAGTCCTCCCCAAAACTCGCACCAACACTTTTTCAGGTTTACTAACCCTCAATAAAAATCTCAACATACACATACACTCCTCCAATTCCCTACCCCCCCCACCACTGCCGCACATCATCCATAACCTCACTCATCCTTACACCCTGATCCCCACCCAACCGTATATAACTATGTTTCACATATATGCTTTTCAGTCTACTACACAATGGAATTAATCTTAATCCTCCCCTCCCCAATGATGTTGTCACGACTGTCTGCTTAAGCCAATGATTTCCATATCCCCAAATAAGACGCATTACCTTCTTTTGCACCAACCTCACATCATTCTTCATCAATGGATAAACCACTGCCACATGCCACAATTTAGGGTAAATGATTGTATTCATAACTATGATCCTCTGATGGATCGTCAGCCCACTCGTCCGTATTCCCCCCAATCTCCTTAATACTCCTTGCACAACCCTTACGGAGTTGGCCTCTAGCTTCTTGCGCTGCCCTTTTGTATAATACTCCACATACTTTAATTTGACCTACTGCCTGCCAACCATACTTTTGTCCCAAGTTCCCTCCTACCCATGAACCAACCTCTAAAAATTTAGACTTAACTCCATTAAGATGCATACCTGTTGCCCCACTAAATATCTCAACAATTCGACCTACATTCCTTAATCTCTCCTCTCCCCCAACTAAAACCGTCGTATCGTCAACATACCCAACTATACCAGGAGCACCCCGCTGCCGTACCCCCCTTCATCTACCCCAACATTAATCATTCTATATAAAGGATCTTGTAGACATGCAAATAGGATCTGAGACATGGGGCATCCCTGTCTCAGTCCCCTACCCATACTAACTACCTTCCCCATACATCCATTGATTTACACCTGTAGTACTGTGCCTTTGTATAATGTTTCCGCCCATCGGACAATTTCCTCACCTAAACTCATACGCCTCATTATCATCCATAACATTTCTTACTCTACACAATCATAAGCCGCCTTCCAATCCAAAGCAAGTACACCCCCTCTGCTCGTTCTACAATTATCTATAAAATCCTTAATCCTCCCATGTTCACTAATCATTGACCTCCCTGGCACACCCATTTGTCCCTTTTCTATAACCCTCCCAATAACACTACGTAACCTATTACTTAAAACCCTTGCAAACAATTTGTAATCATCGCACATTAAAGATAAACCTCTATAATCCAGGATGCTATTCTGCACTTCCCCCTTCGGAATCATGACAACGACCCCTGTTCGTTGCGTAATACCCATGCATCCCTTTACCTACATTTCATTTAACAAACGCACCAAGCATTCCTTCAAGACCTCCCAGTTACTTAAATAAAAATAATTTGGAATGTCATCAATCCCTGGCGTCTTCCTTACACTCATCCCTTGTAACGCCTTCAAAACCTCATCTTCACTTATGGGCCCCTCTATCTCCACCCTGTCTTCTGCTTCCAGGATACGTGATATCCCTTCCTCCATAATATGCAAGTCCCCCATCTTCCTATTACCCTTTCTCATATATCTCAAACCATTCATCCGCAAAACCACTCATGCCTTCAGTCGTTACTAACCTCTGTCCCACCGTGTACCCACCCACGTCCTGATGTACCTCTAATTTTAAACATATTCATTATATTTTGCCGGATCTTTAATAGCCGCAGAAGGCATGCTGATGGCTTACACCCCATAAAACATCTTCCAACCCACCCCTTAATCTTTCACCATCAAACCGTGCATTCTTCATCTCCAGCAGTTGCGTCTTTATACCCTCGATCTCTGAAACTGGATATATTCCACGACAACCTTCATAACCTCTGTAATCCATATTTCCATTGTCCGACCTCCCTTCCTTTCCTCACATAAAAACTATAGATCCCCGGTTTAGCACATTGCTCCCACCACAGTAATATATCATCTCCCAGCTTTCCTTTATTCCATTCATTTTTCCACCATTCCACAAAACTAAGTCCACCCTCAATATCCTCTAACAAGTTCACATTTAGTTTCCAGTAACTCATAAAACGTTTGGCAACTCACACCCCCAGTCCACGTCCACAACCACTTTCCTCTATGATCTGAAAATACAACATTTACAGTTTCCATATTATTAACTTGTATCCCAGGAGATGCATAAATGCGGTCCAAGCGTGCGGCATAACCGTTTTTCACATAAGTATGCTCCACCACCCACCCCTCTCCACTAACTCCAGTCACTAATCCGACTCCCCCTAATACATCCCGTAGGACTCCCAACACACACCCACTCCCCGTGGCTCCACATCCTTTTTCTACGTATCACACTATTCCAATCCCCTCCAAATAATGTATAAACAGGTAATCCCCTCATATGATAAATTAGTGAGTCCCAAACAAAACCCTCTTTAACACGCCTATTGCTGTCCGCCGGCATGTATACACACACAAAACACACTCATAACCCCACCCCATGTCCCATCCACCCTCACTTCTCTCTCATCTCCCCCTTTTTCCCAGTGCAACAATTGAAAAGAAACTGGCCACAGTTATTAATAACCGCAGTCACCTCCCTTAAGCTTCCCAGTACAATCCATCATAAACCTTGTACTCATCTATCAACAAATCTCTTCCATACTTAAAATTATGCACAGTAAAAAATATGAACTGTATCCGTGTCCACTTTAAAAAGACCCTAAAGATCCTCGCTTATGCATCCGGCTCTTAGGCCATTTACATTTAACGTTAGCACTAAAAATGTTATCGCGGCTTACCCAATCGATTGATTGCTCCATAACGGGTCCTTTACGTTTTTGCACAGTAAGCTTTTCACATTGGCCCTATCCTTGCCTCTCACCTTTCCCTGCCCCTTACCCCTGATACTTTTATTGGACATCCACTGTGTGTTTTTCTTACCAGATCTTTGTGCAGGTGACAAAACATCATCACTCAGAGCACCTGCTCTCCCTTTCGTGATGCCTCAACTATGTGCATGCCCTTCATTCTGCACTTTCAACTTTATGCCCTCAAACCACAGCCTCTACAAAATCCCTGGGGATTGCCCGTCCCACCCACCACCCACATTGCACACCTCATGAATTCCACCCTTATCTGCAGATGTCCCATCCGACAACCATACGTTATGTTCCATCCCTATTCCTGATCCTCCAAGAATCCCTGCATAACAGTGTCTAATGCAGCTGAAACTTCACTACCCAATTCACCTTGTCTCACTTCATCCTCTATAACGCATGGTCTCAATCACCTGAAGGCCATCCGGAATGTTACACAATTCCACCGGACTGTCCTCAAACGATTCACTCCCATGCCGCTGTGGGCCCGAGATGCTCCCGTGTTGACTGGGTCGTCACCTCTCTCTCCTTCTCCACTCCTTTCCCTTCTCCATGGTGTATCAGGTGAACGATCGTCGAGACACATCGCAGCCCATATTATCATACGCTCCAACAGATCTGCATGTTCTTCTCTGCCCTGCATATGTGACATATACCTGAGTTCTGAAGTCCACTCAAATTACATATATGGTAAAGTTTTGCGCAAGACAAATTAAGGGTAAAGGATCCCACGACCAGGTCCACAATACCTTCGCTCAGACCACCTTCCAACTGTTCGTGATGTATAACACCAAACTCTCGAAAGTTCTTTTAAGTCTTCCTCATCGCCTCAAAATGGTACGTTCCGTATCTTTACCCAAGTAAAATACATGGATACGTCCCCTCATACGTACTTCTAAACCAGGGTTAACCCGCATACACGCAATCCTGGTACTTTTCCACCATCTTGTCATATACAGCAGCCCGTCCACGAATTTCACTAAGATTCTTGTAGCTCCAATCAAAGCAATCCATACGAATCGTCGTTTGTTGATGCAGTAAGATCTCTAAGATGGCAAGGCAGCATAACTGACGTAAAAAAATTGGTGTTATAAACTGCGCCTTTCAACACCTCAATACACACAGTGTTTATCATCCTCCTGGTAGCCCTGCGCCATCTGTGCAAAATTCACTCAGTGCTACCAACTGTAGCGAGTGCAGAAGCCAAAAGTCCGTCCTCCAGCAATGTTATTTGATGAATGCAGAGCAAAAGCCGAAGCCACAACCCTCGGACCCAAAGCGAAGAGGTCAATGTAACAGTTTTAAATAGACAAGAACTTAGTCTATGCAAAGCTGAAGGAGGAGGAGATGTTTACGTGCTTAGAGTTTATGTGGAACACGCTTCAGACAACACATCTAAACACGTCAGTTTTGCGACACCTCTCCCAATTCCAATTAACATAACTAACCTAATAGTAGTTAGGACAGTAAATCCGAGTTAAATAAAACTCCCATCCTACCTATATACATACAAATAATTATAAGTGACGATAATAGTATAAAGCACGATAGCATTATTTTATTAATCTAATAATAATAAATCGCAATATAGAATAAAAAGAATAGAAAAAATAAACATTAGATCACAAATATATGCTTGAGTCCCTCCTGACGTGGACACAAACATCTTTCGATGGAGAAACTTCAGCAGCAGAGGCTAATTTGGAAAAAATCACAGGTTTCCCGGGCGTCCAACGAAGACGTCCCGATAAATGGACATACCAAACCAAGTATTTTTTAGCGTGAGTTGTATTCCCCATCAAGGCCGAACTAATGTAGCTTTTTCTCACCTCGTGCACAGTAAGGGAGGTGTCGATCACCTCCAGAGGCGTCTCTTGTTACTGTGTCTCTGTGGTGTGTTGCGTGGCAGGTTCACCTACTACACCCAGCTCAAATTCCAGACAAACCCCCGGCCGGGATTGAACCCGCGGTCATAGAGTCTCAAACTCCAGCCCATTTGGTGGTCACAGTAGGTGCCTGTGCTAACCTTTCCCCTATGGTGTAGAAATATACCTAGTTGGAGAAACTTATGAGGCAAGCTGGTCTAGTGCTACGCGAACGGGCTGGAGTTTTGAGACTCTATGACCGAGGGTTCAATCCCGGCCGGGTATGTTTGTTTGCAATCGTGTCATTACGATTTCTTGACTCAATACCAGCATATTATTATAGTCCATTGTGGTCCGTGTTATCCTCAACCGCACTCCGACAGCAAAGGTCCAGCCAGTGCCAGCAAATTATTAAGAACCATCACGTTCGTTTCAGCCCTAACGCCTGACCGTAGACGAAGATGCCAGCTCAAATGCTACACATTACTATGGGCACATAGTCACCAGGGATGTCATCCTCTAACTGGTTATAATTAGACACATGTTCAACACTTGGCTATCTTTTACTGAGGAACGTTTCGCCACACAGTGGCTTCATAATCCATACAAAGGAGAACATGAAACCTGGAGGAGTTTGAGGTAATCAGTTCCCTCAGCCTTGAGTCGATGTGGTCAGTCCAACAATCCTGGAAAGAATACAGCAATGTGCTAGAAGTAGCTATATTACCTCAAACTCCGTTCCTTCAATGTTCTCCTTAGTATGTACAATGAAGTCACACTGTGGCGAAACGTTCCTCAATAAAGATACCCACGTGTTGCACATGTGTTCTAATTTATCAACTATCCGGTTCTGTGAACCATTTTTGTTTACATACATGAAGTTTTAAGTGTGGCAGGTGTGGTGTGTAGGACGGCAGCTCACCTACATCACCAACCGCAAGTGAACACCAAATTATCATGGACACATTGTGTATGCAGAGCAACAATAACAGCACCATGGAATAAATGGTAAAAAATATCGACAACAATGGAAGTATAAACAATTAAGCAGTATAAGTAATCCTTTATTGCAACGTTTAGAGTGTTGGGCTTGTGCCTCAATCTTTCATCGTGTGTTGACGTCTCTTCTCTGCCTGAGTATCAGTGCTAAATTTCCCCAGTTCTTTCTTGGGAGACGCTGTCCATCATCTATAATGACCCACCGGGCACTCTAACAGGAGGGCCCTGGGTCATCAATTATGCCACCGGTCATCACAGAAGGGGCAACTTGGTCATCACGGCTCACTTTAGCCAGCTTCATTTTTTCCGCTCTGCCAAAAAAAAAAACAAAATTATCGTTCGTTAGTGGAAGGCCGGATACTGTACTCAGTCGGGTGTGTGGCGTCACTTTATGCTGTTATTTGTACTCAGGTGGGAGTGTGGGCGTCCCTCACTGCTGGTCCTGTACTCAGGGGGAGGGTGGGCCGTCCCTCTCTGCTGATTACTCTACTCAGTGTGGGAGTGAGGGGGTGTCCACTCTCTGCTGGGTCCCTGTACTCAGTGAGGTAATGGGCGTCCCCTCTCTGCAGGTGACAGTACTCCATGTCGAGTGTGGGCGTCCCTCTCTGCTGGTTACTGTACTCAGGTCGGGTGGGGGCGTCCCATCTGCTGTTATTGCACTCAGGTCGCTGTGGGCGTCCCTCCCTCTGTTACCGCACTCAGGTGGGGTGTGGGCGTCCTCTGCGTGCTGGTTACTGTACTCAGGTCGGTGTGAGCGTCCCTCTCTGCTGTTAATGTTTCTCAGAGTCGGGTGGGGGCGTCCCTTCTGCAGGTTTACCTGTACTCAAGTTGGGATGTGGGCGCCCACTCTGCTGGATATTGCACTCAGGTCGCTGGGGCGTCCCTCCCTGCTGGTTCCGCACTCAGGTGGGTGTGGGCGTCCTCTGTGCTGATACTGTACTCAGGTCGGGTGTGAGCGTCCTCTCTGCTGGTTACTGATCTCAGAGTCGGGGTGCGGGCGTCCTCTTCCTGCAGGTTTACTGTACTCAATGGGGATGTGGGCGTCCCCTCTATGCTGGTTACTGTAATCAGGTCGGATGTGGGCGTCCCTCTCTGCTGGATACTGTACTCAGGCCGGGCGTGGGCGGCCTTCTCTCCTGGTTACTGTACTCAGGTGGGAGTGTGGACGTCCCTCTGTATTGGTTACTGTAATCAGGTGGAGTGTGGGCGTCCCTCTCTGCTGATTACTGTACTCAGGTGGTGGTGTGGGCGTCCCTCGCTGCTGGTTACTGTAGTCAAATAGGGTGTGGACGTACCTCTCTGCTAGTTACTGTTCTCAGGTGAGGGCGTCCCTCTCTGCTGGTTACTGTACTCAGGTGGGGCTGTGGGCGTCCATCTCTGCTGGTTACTGTACTCACGTACAGTGATCGAGTCAAAGCTCCTGGCCCCGCCTCTTCCCTGGTCGCTAGTAGGCCACTCTCCCTGAACCGTGAGCTTTATCATACCTCTGCTTAAAACTATGCATGGAGCCTGCCTCCACTACATCGCCTCCCAAACTATTCCACTTCCTGACTACTCTGTGGCTGAAAAAAATACTTCCTAACATCCGTGTGATTAATCTGTGTCCTCAACTTCCAACTGTGTCCCCTTGTTGCTGTATCCTACCTCTGGAACATCCTGTCTTAGTCCACCTTGCCAATTTCTCTCAGTATTTTGTATGTCGTTATCATGTCCCCCTTATCTCTACTGTCCTCTAGTGTCGTCAGGTTGATTTCCCTTAACCTCTCCTCGTAATACATACCTCTTAGCTCTGGGACTAGTCTTGTTGCAAACCTTTGCACTTTCTCTAGCTTCTTTATGTGCTTTGCTAGGTGTGGGTTCCAAACTGGTGCCGCATACTCCAATATGGGCCTAACGTACACGGTGTACAGGGTCCTGAACGATTCCTTATTAAGATGTCGGAATGCTGTTCTGAGGTTTGCTAGGCCCCCATATGCTGCAGCAGTTATTTGGTTGATGTGCGCTTCAGGAGATGTGCCTGGTGTTATACTCACCCCAAGATCTTTTTCCTTGAGTGAGGTTTGTAGTCTCTTGCCCCATAGACTGTACTCCGTCTGCGGTCTTCTTTGCCCTTCCCCAATCTTCATGACTTTGCACTTGGTGGGACTGAACTCCAGGAGCCAGTTGCTGGACCAGGTCTGCAGCCTGTCCAGATCCCTTTGTAGTTCTGCCTGGTCTTCGATCGAATGAATTTTTCTCATCAACTTCACGTCATCTGCAAACAGGGACACTTCAGAGTCTATTCCTTCGGTCATGTCTTTCACAAATACCAGAAACAGCACTGGACCTAGGACTGACCCCTGTGGGACCCCGCTGGTTACAGGTGCACACTCTGACACCTCGCCACGTACCATTACACGCTGCTGTCTTCCTGACAAGTATTCCCTGATCCATTACAGTGCCTTCCCTGTTATCCCTGCTTGGTCCTCCAGTTTTTGCACTAATCTCTTGAGTGGTACTCTGTCAAACGCCTTCTTGCAGTCCAAGAAAATGCAATCCACCCACCCCTCTCTCTCTTGTCTTACTGCTGTCACCATGTCATAGAACTCCAGTAGGTTTGTGACATAGAATTTCCCGTCTCTGAAACCATGTTGACTGCTGTTGATGAGATCATTCCTTTCTAGGTGTTCCACCATTCTTCTCCTGACAATCTTTTCCATGATTTTGCATGCTATACATGTCAGTGACACTGGTCTGTAGTTTAGTGCTTCATGTCTGTCTCCTTTTTTAAAGATTGGGACCACATTTGCTGTCTTCCATGCCTCAGGCAATCTCCCTGTTTCGATAGATGTATTGAATATTGTTTTTAGGGGTACACATAGCAACCTCTGCTCCCTCTCTCAGGACCCATGGAGAGATGTTATCTGGCCCCATTGCCTTTGAGGTATCTAGCTCACTCAGAAGCCTCTTCACTTCTTCCTCGGTTGTGTGTACTGTGTCCAGCACATGGTGGTGTACCCCACCTCTCCGTCTTTCTGGAGCCCCTTCTGTCTCCTCTGCAAACACTTCTTTGAATCTCTTGTTGAGTTCCTCACATACTTCACTGTCATTTCTTGTTGTCTCTCCTCCTTCCTTCCTTAGCCTGATTACCTGGTCCTTGACTGTTGTTTTCCTCCTGATGTGGCTGCATAACAGATTCGGGTTAGATTTGGCTTTTGCTGCTATGTCGTTTTCATACTGACGTTGGGCCTCCCTTCTTATCTGTGCATATTCGTTTCTGGCTCTACGACTGCTCTCCTTATTCTCCTGGGTCCTTTGCCTTCTATATTTCTTCCATTCCCTAGCACACTTGGTTTTTGCCTCCTTGCATCTTTGGGTAAACCATGGGCTCATCCTGGCTTTTTCATCATTCCTGTTACCCTTGGGTACAAACCTCTCCTCAGCCTCCTTGCACATTGTTGCTACATATTCCATCATCTCATTAACTGGCTTCCCTGCCAGTTCTCTGTCCCACTGAACCTCATTCAGGAAGTTCCTCATTCCTGTGTAGTCCCCTTTCCTGTATTTTGGTTTCATTTGTCCTGGCCTTCCTGCTTACCCCCTCCACTTGTAGCTCTACTGTGTATTCGAAGCTCAAAACCACATGATCGCTGGCCCCAAGGGGTCTTTCATATGTGATGTCCTCAACATCTGCACTACTCAAGGTGAATACTAAGTCCAGTCTTGCTGGTTCATCCTCTCCTCTCTCTCTTGTAGTGTCCCTTACGTGTTGGTACATGAAGTTTTCCAGTACCACCTCCATCATCTTAGCCCTCCATGTATCTTGGCCCCCATGTGGTTCCAAGTTCTCCCAGTCGATCTCCTTGTGGTTAAAGTCGCCCATGATCAGGAGCTTTGCCCAGCATACATGAGCTCTTCTGGCCACTGCAGCCAGTGTGTCAACCATCGCTCTATTGCTCTCGTCATACTCTTGCCTTGGCCTCCTGCTGTTCTGTGGTGGGTTATACATCACTGCAATTTTCACCTTGGGACCTCCAGAGTGAAGCGTTCCCGCTATGCAATCACTTTCTTCTCCGCTGTCTCCTCTCTCCAGCTCATCAAAATTCCATCGGTGTTTGACCAGCAATGCCACTCCTCCACCCCCCCTGTTCCTTCTATCTTTCCTCAGGAACTGGTATCTCGCTGGAAAGATGGCATCTGTTATCATACCTGTAAGCTTGGTTTCTGTGATCGCTATGATGTCTGGTGATGCCTCTTTGACTCTTTCGTGCCACTCCTCCCACTTGTTTGTTATTCCATCAGCGTTTGTGTACCATACCTTCAGTTTCCTTTCCAACACTGTGGTTTGGGGGCCTGTGGGGGTGGGAAACCTGGTAGCATACTGTGGGATTCTATGGCTGGGGGTTGGGTGGAAGCTGTGGGTATGGATTGTATTGTGTGTTGGGATAGTGTGATAGGTTGTGGGGTTCTGAGGATAGTTGTGTGTGTGCTTGCCCCTGCTGCTCTGTTCTGCTCTGGCTGACCTCTGCTGGTTCCATCCTTGTCTCCTTTCCTAGCTCCTTTCGCTTTTTTGTCCTCTCCCTCAGCTGTTGTCTCTCTGTTTGTGGTCTGTCTCTGTCTAGGAACCCTTCTTGTACTCTTCCGAGCTTTTCAACCGTGGTTTCTCTTGGAGGATCCTGTTCTGCACTGTTTCTGTCCTGAAAATCAGCTTGATCGGTCGGTTTCTCCCCTTCAAGTACCCCTCTTTTCTCTGAAAATGTACAATCTCGTTCATGTCTTCTCCTCCTATTTCCGTGATGATTTTCTCAATTTCCTTTCTTTCTTCCTGCCGTCTTTCAGTGTGTGTCCTTTCCTCTCTCTCCCGAAACCCATGGATAAACACTGATTTTGCCCTTTCCTCCTCCCATTGCCTCTCCCTCTGTGACTCTGGTTCCTGTCTGTATGTGGTCATTTTCTCCCTTGATTTTTCCAGTGGCTCTTGGTAGCATGGTTGTGCCTCAGCATTCGACCTATCTCCCTCTCCATCTGCACTCATCTGCTCTTCCCTTCCACTCCCTGGCCCTTCTTTGCAGGCTGAAATGACCTTAGCATAATTCACATCTTCTTCCTTCCTGTTCAGCCTCTCAGCTTCGTATGGTGTGTCTTCTCTGGTCACTACCCCTGAGACTTTGCTTCAGCCTGTTTACCTCAAATACTAGGACCTTTACCCTGGCTACTGCAGTTTCGACTTGTGCCTCCCAATTCTTCGTCTCCTTCTCCAACCTCTTTTCCTATTTCACAGAGAGCTCTTTCTCCATTTTTCAGAAAGCTCTCCTAATTTTCTCTCCCATTCTTGCTCTATCCTTTTCCACTGCTCTTCCATCCATTCCTCCCTACCAGTACCATTGTCATCTGATCCCTGATTCCTGCGAGTCCCAACCATTTTTTTTTTTTTTTTAGTGAAAGAGAGAGAGAAAAAGAAAAAGAAAAGGGGGGAGAGAGTGAGAGAGAGGGAGAAAGAGAGAGAAGGGGAGGGTAGAAGGAGGGGAAAAGAAGGGAAAAGGTGGGAGAAAGTGAGAGAGATGGAAAAGGTAAGAGAGAGGGGGAGAGATAAGGGAAGAGAGAGAGAGAGAGAAAGAAGAGAGGAAGAGAGAGAGAGAGAAAAGAAGAGGAAGAGAGAGAGTAAGAGCTGATGTAGGTAACAGCTCTTAGGTTGCCAATAAAGTTAGGAATCCTTAACCTGTAATATAGCTGTCAATAAAGCTAGGGATCCTTAACCTTGTCAAACCCTGTGTAAAAAAAAAAAAAAAAAAAAAAAAAAAAAAAAAAAAAAAAAAAAAAAAAAAAAAAAAAAAAAAAAAAAAAAGAGAGAGAGAGGAAAAAGAGAGAGAAAGAGTGAGAGGAAGAGAGAGAGGAAGAGAGAGAGGATGAGAAAGGGAGAGAGAGAGAGAGAGGGAGAGAGAGAGAGAGAGAGAGAGAGAGAGAGAGAGAGAGAGAAAGAGAGAGGAAGAGAGAGGAGAGGAGAGGGAGAGAGACAGGGGGGGAAGGAAAGTTAGAGGGTCACTTCACAGGAAGGTGTAAAATCCTGTATATGTGTGTGTGTGTGTGTGTGTGTCTGTATGTGTGGTGTGTGTGTGTGTGTGTGTGTGTGTGTGTGTGTGTGTGTGTGTGTGTGTGTGTGTGTATGTGTGTATGTGTGTGTGTGTGCTACAGCTATTCAAGTGCCTAACAGCAGAGCTGTCCTCACCTAGTGCATGTGCATATGTTTATGTAAACACTCCTTATTTCCCACGTATGTACTACATATGTATTGTATATGTACCCGATCTCTTGGTTCCCACTGTACTGTCTTATGCGTTTAAAATTACGTTCAAAAATAAATACACTAGGCTTCGCCTATATGCCGCTACCTCTAAATTCCATTAAATGCCAGTAAATGCTGCTTATTCTAATTCTGATAGCTCAAGGAGAGTGGCTCCCAATTCCAGCTAGAGACAGGTACTATTGACCCCATGCAACTCAAACTAGGTGTACATTACTTGCGGCTGGCAGTGGAGTAACGTTGCGGGTCTGTCCTGTCCCAGAAGTTGAAGATGTTTGATGCTTCTCGGTAATTTTTCCACTAACTTCCTGAATGCACTATAGTCTCTAGCTCTTCTAATTTTTTCACTCACTGTATTTACTGACACATCCATACATATCTCTTATCTCCCTGGTCTTGAGTTGCACTTATTCTTCAAATACCCCACTGCGTTATTATGACAACACTATTTAGGCCTGACACAACCGTTCACCCTTCCAACGGCCATCACTAAACACTCAGCCACTATTTCCTTTGTTTTCTTTTCTGTGATCACTTATAATTCCTTTTTACGGGGCTTAAGTGATTATTTGCACTCTTATGCATGCACACGCCTATACTCCACACTCTATTCCTTATGGCTCAGTCAGAAATTACCACCAAAACACGAGCTCAAACCGCGTGACTCCTCCACGAGTGTGTGTGTATGTGTGTACGTGTGAGTGTATGTGTGTGAGTTTATGTGTGTGTGAATGTGTGTGTGTGTATGTGTGTGTATATGTGTCTGTGTGTGTGTATGTGTATGTGTGACTGTATGTGTGTGTGTGTGTGTGTGTATGTGTGTGTGTATGTGTGTGTGTATGTGTGTGTGTGTATGTGTTGTGTGATATATATATATGTGTGTGTGTGGTGTGTGTGTGTGGTGTGTGTGGTGAAAATGTGTATGTGTGACTGTGTATGTGTATGTGTGTATGTGTGTGTGTATGTGTGTGTGCGTATGTGTGGGTGTATGTGTGTGTATGTGTGGGTGTATGTGTGTGTGTATGTTGGTGTGTATGTGCGTGTGTATGTGTGTGTATGTGTATGTGTGTGTGTATGTGTGTGTGTGAGTATGTGTGTGTGTATGTGTTGTGTGTGTGTGTGCGTGTGTGTGAATGTGTATGTGTGACTGTGTATGGTGTGGGTGTATGTATGTGCGTGTATATGTGTGTGTGTGTGTGTGTGTGTGTGTGTGTGTGTGTATGTACTCACCTCACCTAATTGTGGTTGCAGGGGTCGAGACTCAGCTCCTGGCCCCGCCTCTTCACTGATTGCTACTAGGTCCTCTCTCTCTCTCTGCTTCCTGAGCTTTATCATACCTCTTCTTAAAACTATGTATGGTTCCTGCCTCCACTTCTTCACTTGCTAGGCTATTCCACTTCCTGACTACTCTATGACTGAAGAAATACTTCCTAACGTCCCTATGACTCGTCTGAGTCTTCAGCTTCCGGTTGTGACCATTTGTTAATGTGTCCCCTCTCTGGAACATCCTATCTCTGTCCACCTTGTCTATTCCCCGCAGTATCTTGTATGTCGTTATCATGTCTCCATTGACCCTTCTGTCCTCCAGTGTCGTCAGTCCGATTTCCGTCAACCTTCCTCGTACGACATTCCCCTGAGCTCTGGGACTAGCCTTGTTGCAAACCTTTGTACTTTCTCTAACTTCTTGACGTGTTTGACCAGGTGTGGGTTCCAGACTGGTGCTGCATACTCCAGTATGGGCCTAACATACACAGTGTACAGTGTCTTGAACGATTCCTTATTAAGGTATCGGAACGCCATTCTCAGGTTTGCCAGGCGCCAGTATGCTGCAGCAGTTATTTGGTTTATGTGTGCCTCCGGTGACGTGCTCGGTGTTATGGTCACCCCGAGGTCTTTCTCCCAGTGTGATGTCTGTAGTCTTTGTCCACCTAGCCTATACTCTGTCTGCGGTCTTCTTTGCCCCTCCCCAATCTTCATGACTTTGCATTTGGCTGGATTGAATTCGAGAAGCCAGTTTCTGGACCATATGTCCAACCTGTCTAGGTCTCTTTGCAGTCCTGCCTCATCCTCATCCGATTTAATTCTTCTAATCAACTTCACATCATCTGCGAACAGGGACACTTCAGAGTCTATTCCTTCCATCATGTCGTTCACATATATCAAAAATAGCACTGGTCCTAGAACTGATCCCTGTGGGACCCTGCTCGTCACAGGCGCCCACTGTGATACCTCTTCACGTACCATGACTCGTTGCTGCCTCCCTGTCAGGTATTCCCTGATCCATTGAAGTGTTCTCCCTGTTACATGCGCCGGAAACTCCAGCTTCTGCACTAATCTCTTGTAGGGAACTGTGTCAAAGGCCTTCCTGCAGTCTAGGAAAACGCAATCAACCCACCCCTCTCTCTCGTGTCTTACTTCTGTTACCTTGTCATAAAACTCCAGGAGGTTTGTGATACAAGATTTGCCTTCCATGAACCCATGCTGGTTTTCATTTATAATCTTGTTCGGTTCCAGGTGATCGACCACTCTCCTCCTGATAATCTTCTCCATGACTTTGCACACAATACTTGTCAGAGACACAGGTCTGTAGTTTAGCGCCTCGTTTCTGATTCCTTTCTTAAATATGGGGAATACATTTGCTGTCTTCCATTTCTCAGGTAGTTGCCCAGTTTCAAGATATGTGTTGAAGATTGTGGTTAGAGGCACGCACAGCATCTCTGCTCCTTCTCTAAGGACCCATGGGGAGATGTCGTCCGGTTCCATCGCCTTTGAGTTATCAAGGTCACTTAGCAGCTTCTTCACCTCCTCCTCGGTTGTTCGTATGTCATCCAACTCTTGTTGGTATATTCCCTCTTGGTGTTCCCTTCTGTGCTGTCTTCCCACACTCCTTCCTGACGCTACTGAAAAAAACTTCCTTAAATCTCCTGTGTGTGTATGTGTGTGTGTATGTGTGTGGTGTGTGTGTGTGTGTGTGTGTGTGTGTGTGTGTGTGTGAATGTGTATGTGTGACTGTGTATGTGTGTGTGTATGTGTGTGAATGTGTGTGTGTGTGTGTATGTGTGTGTATGTGTGTGTGTGAATGTGTGTGTGTATGTGTGAATGTGTGTGTGTATGTGTGCGTGTGTATGTGTGTGTTTGTATGAGTGTGTGTGTACTCACCTAGTTGAGGTTGCGGGGGTCGAGTCCGAGCTCCTGGTCCTGTATGTGTGTGTGTGTATGTGTGTGTGTCTGTGCATGTGTGTGTGTGTATGTGAGTGTGTATGTGTGTGTGTGTGTGTGAGTGTGAATGTACTCACCTAGTTGAGGTTGCGGGGTTCGAGTCCAAGCTCCTGGCCCCCCCCCTTCACTGATCGCTACTAGGTCACTCTCCCTGAGCCGTGAGCTTTATCATACCTCTGCTTAAAGCTATGTATTAATCCTGCCTCCACTACATCGCTTCCCAAACTATTCCACTTACTGACTACTCTGTGGCTGAAGAAATACTTCCTAACATCCCTGTGATTCATCTGTGTCTTCAGCTTCCAACTGTGTGCCCTTGTTACTGCGTCCAATCTCTGGAACATCCTGTCTTTGTCCACCTTGTCAAATCCTCTCAGTATTTTTGTATGTCGTTATCATGTCCCCCCTATCTCTCCTGTCCTCCAGTGTCGTCAGGTTGATTTCCCTTAACCTCTCCTCGTAATACATACCTCGTAGCTCTGGGACTAGTCTTGTTGCAAACCTTTGCACTTTCTCTAGTTTCTTTTCGTGCTTGGCTAGGTGTGGGTTTCAAACTGGTGCCGCATACTCCAATATGGGCCTAACGTACACGGTGTACAGGGTCCTGAATGATTCCTTATTAAGATGTCGGAATGCTGTTCTGAGGTTTGCTAGGCGCCCATATGCTGCAGCATTTAATTGGTTGATGTGCGTTTCAGGAGATGTGCCTGGTGTTATACTCACCCCAAGATCTTTTTCCTTGAGTGAGGTTTGTAGTCTCTGGCCCCCTAGACTGTACTCCGTCTGCGGTCTTCTTTGCCCTTCCCCAATCTTCATGACTTTGCACTTGGTGGGATTGAACTCCAGGAGCCAATTGCTGGACCAGGTCTGCAGCCTGTCCAGATCCCTTTGTTAGTTCTGCCTGGTCTTCGATCGAGTGAATTTTCTCAACTTCACGTCATCTGCAAAAGGGCACCTCAGAGTTTTTCCTTTCCCGCCATGTCGTTCACAATACCGAAAAAAAGCACTGGCCCTAGGATGACCCCTGTGGGACCCCGCTGGTCACGGTCCCCATTGAACCTCCCCCACGTCCATGACTCGCTGTTTTTCCCCCCCCAAAAGTTTTCCCCTGATCCTTGTGTGCCTTTCCCCTGTTACCCCTCTTGGTCCTCCAGTTTTGCACCAATTCTTGTTGGAAACTGTGTAAACGCCTTCTTGCATCCAAGAAAATGCCCCCCCCCCCACTCACCCTCTCTCTTTTCTTACTGCTGTCCCCATGTATAGAACTCCAGTGGTTTTGTGACCAGGATTTCCCCCCCTGAAACCTGTGGTGCTGTGATGAGTCGTTGCTTTCTAGGCTTCCAACATTTTTTCCCCTGATAATTTTTTCCCCATGATTTTGCATATATACTGTCAGTGACACTGGTTTTGTAGTTTAATGCTTCGTCTGTTCCTTTTTTAAGTTGGTACTACATTTGCTGTCTTCCATCCCCTCAGGCAATCTCCCTGTTTCGATAGAGTATTGAATATTGTTTTTAGAGGTACACTACCCCTCTGCTCCCTCTCTAAAACCCAGGGGGAGATGTTATTGGCCCATTGCCTTTGGGTTTCCCTCATTAGAAGCCTCTTCACTTTTTCTCGGTTGGTGACTGTGTCCAGCACATGGGGTGTGCCCCACCTCCCCGTTTTTTGGGACCCCCTTCTGTCTCCTCTGGAACACTTTTTGAATTTTCTTTTGAGTTCCTCACTACTTCACGGTTTCTTGTTGTCTCCCCTCCTTCCTTCCTTACCCTGTTTACGGGTCCTTGACTGTTGTTTTCCTCCTGATGTGGTGTTCAACAGTTTGGGTCGATTTGGCTTTCGTGCGTGTCGTTTTCATATTGTCTTTGGGCCTCTTTTCCCTTATTGTGCTATTCTTTTGGCTCTACGACTGCTATCCTTTTCTCCTGGGTCCTTTGCCTTCTATATTTCTTCCATTCCCTGCACATTTGGCTTTTGCCTCCTGCACCTTTGGGTAAACCATGGGCCATCCTGGCTTTTTCATTATTCCTGTTCCCCTTGGGGTAAAAAACCTCTCTCACCCTCCTTGATTTTGTTGCTACATATTCCATCATCTCATTAACTGGTTTCCCTGCCATTCTCTGCCCCACTGAACCCGTTTCAGGAATTTCCTCTTTCCCTGTGTAGTCCCCTTTTTGTATTTTGGTTCATTCGTCCTGGCCTTCCGCATCCCCCTCCACTTGTAGCTCTACTGTGATTCGGCTTAAAACCACTGGTCACGGGCCCCCAAAGGGGGTCTTTCATATTGATTTTCTCGATATTTGCACTACTAAAGGTGAATACTAAGTCCAGCCTTGCTGGTTTCCTCTCCTCTCCTTGTAGTGTCCCTTACGTGTTGGAAATGAATTTTTCCCAGTACCCCCTCCATCTTTAACCCTCCATGTATCTTGGCCCCTATGTGTGATGTTTTTGTGGTGAGTATGTGTACTCCCCTAATTGTATCACCTAATTGTGTTGCGGGGGGTCGAGATTAGCTCCTGGCCCCCGCCTCTTCATGATCGCTACTGGGTCCTCTCTCTCTGCTTCCTGAGCTTTTCTTCCTTTTCTTAAAACTATGTAGGGTTTCCTGCCCCCACTACTTCACTTGCTAGGTTTTCCCATTTGTCAACTCTATGATGAAGAAATAAAAACTCCTTGTGCTCGTCTGAGCTTAAGCTTCCAGTTGTGACCCCTTGCCCCGTGCCCTCTCACGGAACATTCTATCTCTTCCCCCTTGTCTATTCCCCCCCCGGTATCTTGTATTCTTTATCATGTCTCCCCTGACCCTTCTGTCCCCCAGTGTCGTCAGTCCGATTCCCTTAACCTTTTCCTCTACGACATTCCCCGAGTTGGGACTAGCCTTTTGCAAACCTTTGTATTTTTTTAACTTCTTCACGTGCTTGACCAGGTTGGGTTCCGACTGGTGCGTTCCCCAGTATGGGCCTAACATACAAGTGTAAGTGTCTTGAACGATTCCTTTTTAAGGTTGGTACGATTCTCGTTTTCCCAGGGCCCGTATGCTGCGCGTTTTTTGGTTGATGTTGCCTCCGGTGATTGCTGGGTGTTATGGTCCTGTTACAAAAAACGCGTTCTAAAAGCTTAGAGATCTCCGTGAATACTAAAAAGGGACTCCCCTTCTACATCCAGCCTTTTACTGGGTTTTCGTAACAAGTAGTCAGTATCCTTGCCCCAATTTCCATTAGATTAAATTTATTTTCAATAGTGTTTGGGATTAAACTGTAGGTACTAACTAGAAAATTTAAAAATTTTTAATAAATTTATTAAGTCTAGGGTTTTATCAAATTAAAATTAATCACAGCAATCAAAAAAAAAATAAAATCTCTCGGTTCAAATTTTGTGCTGAAAGCCCATATCAATTTATAATTTTTAAAGTACCTTGGAAATTAAATTTAATAAGAATTACAAATATGACAAGAAAGTTTGTGTTGCGGAAGTGTCTAAGTAGTTCACTATGTCTCCGACTCGACTACATTTAAAACAAGTGACTGAAAAAGTCCTCACAAAAACTAACTTCTTGCCCGACTGGAAACCCAGAACAGTCTGCTTGAACAATAAAGAGAATGTAACCCCAATAGCCATAAACAAGCGACTGTGACACAATCAGTAAAGGAGATAATATAACGCCCAAAAAAGTGGGGCCCATCAGCAGATCCCCCACAAAAGTTAAAAAACTCCCATACTACTGAATCAAAGTTCAGCATAGGAAAAACCCTGTGTGAAAAATACACAGAAACCAGTACAAAATTAGGTCAGAAGCTACGCTCGGGACCTGGGGATGTTCAGAGTTTAAATTCAACAACCTCGTACAACGTCGAAAATCACTAAATCTATACAATGTTCTGGGAACAGGTTCTACAGAAACTAACAAGAATAATGAGACAGCAATTGTAACCCCCAGAGAGTCTAGAGCAGACTGAATACTTCACGAGAGGTGAGGAACCCCCCCGATCACGTGATAGCCCCGGGGGGACAGCACGCTAGAACCCGGCAGTAAAACGAGCGAAAAGCGAAAATTACAGAAGTTTGACAATCAAGACTTAAAGAGAAATATTTGTCATCCTAAAAACATAAGTAAAATAAGAATTAAAATATATTTCGATTTAGCAATTATCGCAAAAATAAGAATATAAATTTATATAAAAAAGATAATATACATTTATTATACATAAATTCATTGTAACCCATTGGGGGGTTTGCACAGTCCCCCCAAGGTTTTCCCCCCCATGATAGGTTGTAGTCTTGTGCCCCTAGCCTAACTCTGTTTGCGGTCTTCTTTCCCCTCCCAATCTTCATGACTTTGCTTTTGGCTGGATTGAATTCGAGAAGCCAGTTTGGACCTCATGCCCAGCCTGTCCAGGTCTTTTGCAGCCTGCCTCATCCTCGCCCGTTTTAAATTTTCTTCTCATCAAATTCACGTCATCTGCAAACAGGGACATTCGAGTTTTTCCCTTCCATCATGTGTTCACATATATCAAAATGCACTGGCCCTAGAACTGCCCCCTGTGGGCCCCGCCGTAACGGCGCCCACTGTGAACCTTTCAGTACATGACTCGTTGCTGCCCCCCTGTCGGTTTTCCCCTTATCCATTGCGTGCCCCCCCTTTTTATGCCCCTGATCCTCCAGGTTCGCACTAATCTTTGTGGGGAAACTGTGTCAAAGGGGCCTTCATGCAGTCTGGGAAAACGAATCTCCCACCCCTCTCTCTCGTGCTTACTTCTGTTACCCTTTTCATAAAACTCCAGGAGGTTTGGATACAGGGTTTTCCTTCCATGAACCCATGCTGGTTTTCATTTTATCTTGTTCCTTTTCCCGGTGTTGACCCCCTCTCCTCCCGTAATCTTTTCCAGACTTTTCACACAATACATGTCAGAGAACAGGTCTTGTTTAGTGCCCCGTTTCTGTTTCCTTCTTAAATATGGGGAATACATTACTGGGCCTCCATTTCTCAGGAGTTGCCCAGTTTAAGGGGTATGTTGAAGATTGTGGTTAGAGACACGCCAGATTCCTCCTTCTAAAAGGACAAATTGGGGATGTTGTCCGTTTTCCCGGGGGTATGTGGTGTCTGTATGTGTGTGTGTGTTTTTGTGTGTATTGTGTGTGGGTGTGTGGTGTATGTGTGGGTTGTGGGGTGGGGGTGTGTGTGTGTGTGTGTGTGTGTGGTGTGTGGTTGTGTGGTGTGTGAATGTGTATGTGTGACTGTGTATGTGTGTGTATGCCATGTGTGTGTGTGTTGTGGTGTGTGTATGTGTGTGTATGTGCATGTGGTGGGTGTATTTTGTGTGTGTATGGTGTGTGCGATGTGTGTGTGTATGTGGGGTGTGTGTAGTGTGAGGTATGTGTGTGGTTGTGTGTGGTGTGATGTTGATGGTATGTGTGTGTGTTGTGGTGTGTATGTGTGTGTGTGTATGTGGACTGTGTATGTGTGTGGTCGTGTGTATGTGTGTGTGTATGTGTGTGTGTGTGGTTTGTGTGTGTGTGTATGTGTGAGTGTGTATGGTGTGTGTTATTGTGTGTATGTGTGACTGTGTATGTGTGTGTATGTGTCTGTGTAAATTTTTGTGTGTGTATGTGTTTTTGTGTATGTGTGTGTGTGTATGTGTGGTGTGTATGTGTGTGTGTTGTGTGGAGTGTTAGTTGTGTGTTTGTGGGGGTGTGTGTGTAGTGTGTGTGTAGTGTGTGTGTAGTTGTGTGTGTGTATAGTGAGTGTATGTGTGTGTGTTGTGGTGTGTGTATGTTTGACTGTGATTTTGTGTGTATGTGTGTGTGTTTGTTGTGTGTGTATTTTGACTGTGTTATGTGTGTGTTACGTGTGTATGTGGTGTGTTGTGTGTGTGTGTGTATGTGTGTGGTGTGTATGTGTGGGGTTTTTGTGTGTGTGTATTGTGTGTTGTGTGACTGTGTTGTGTGTGTATTGTTGTGTTTATGTTTTTGTGTGTATGTGTGTGGTGTGGTTTGTGTGTGTTTTGTTGGGGTGTTGGTGGTGTTGTGTTTTGTTATTTTGTGTGTTGTATGTGTGTGGTGTATGTGGTGTGGGTGTTTTGTGTGTGTGTTGTGTGTTGTTTGTGGTGTGTGTTGTGTGTGTGTAGTGTGTGTGTATGTGTGTGTGTGGTTTTTATTTGTGTTGGGTTTTTTGTGTGTATGTGTGCTGTGTATGTGTGTGTGTATTTTTGTGTTTTGGTTTTTTGTGTGGGCTGTGTATGTGTGTGTGTAGTGTGTATGTTTTGTGTGTGTATGTGTGTGTGTTGTGTGTATGTGTGTTGGTGTGTTTGTGTGAGGTGTATGTGTGTGTGTTTTTGTGTGATGTGTGATGTGTATGTGTGTGTATGGTCTGTGTATTGTGAGTGTGTGTATGTGTGTGTGTGTATGTGTGTGTGGTATGGTGTGGTGTGTTGTGTCTGGTATGTGTGTGTGTGTATGGTGTGTGTGGTGTGGTGTGTGGTGTGGTGTGTGTTATGTGGTGTATTGTTTTTGTGTATGTGGGTTGTGTATGTTTGTGTGTGCCCCCCCTTCTAAGTTTCATACTAAAAAATTACCCAAAAGTAATTTAGCACTTATCAAATTTTATGATAAATTTAGGAGTAACGGTTGTAATATTTACTTTTCTCGTTCCCGGAGGTTGACGTTATCCCCCGCTAACTCCCCCGTAGACTGCCCCTCGCTAGACTGCCCTCGCAGACTGCCCCTCGCTAGAGCCCCTCGCTAGACTGCCCCCCCGCTAGACTGCCCCCCGCTGATGCCCCTCGCTAGACTGCCCCCTAGACTGCCCTCGCTAGCTGCCCCTGCTAGACTGCCCCCCCCTAGATGCCCCCCCTAGACTGCCCCCCCCCCCCACCCCCCCGGCCCCCCCCCTAGGATGCCCCCCGTAGACTGCCCCCCCCTGATGCCCCCCCTAGACTGCCCCTCCCTAGACTGCCCCCCCCTAGATGCCCCTCCCCAGACTGCCCCTCCTGACTGCCCCTCCCTAAAGCGCCCCCGCAGACGGCAGAAGCCCCGAGAAAATCCCCGAGCCCCCCCCCAGACGATTAGGGAAAGGCAGATCCCCCCCCAGACTGCCCTCCCGGGGTTGCCCCCCCCCAGAGTTTAGGGGCCCCCCTAACGCCCCCCGGGTTTCCCCAAGAACCAGACGCCCCCCTACTTCCCCCCAGGCCCCGAGAGCCCCCAAAACCCCTCCCAGGGAGGTAGAGCCCCCTTTAAGCCCCCCGAGAGGGGGGAGAGCCCCCCAGGAAGCCCCCCCCGATGCCCCCCGGGAGCCCCCCAGACGCCCCCAAAAAGCCCCTCAGCGTCCCCAGATGCCCCTCCAGAGCCCCCAAAATGTCGTGTGAAAGGCCCCCCAACTTCCCCGTTATAGTTTGGGACTGCCCCCCATAGGCGCCCCAGCCCCCGCAGGGGCCCGGGCCCCCGCGGGGAGCTTCCCCTCCAAGCCCCCGAGGTTTTCCCCCCAAAACTTCCCCGGGGACCCCGAGGGCCCCCCAAAGTTTTGAAGAGTCGTAGGCCCCCCTTTGACGTCATGTGTTGGTGTGGTGGCCCGGGCCCCCCTGGGGGGGGGTAAGGCGGGGGGAGTGGATGGGGCGCCCCCGTAACCCTTAGGGCCTTGGGGTGCCCTTGCAAGTCGTTGACTGTGGTTCCCCCGTAGGCCCGTGAGCCCCCGCCGGGGGCCCCCCGCTACCCCAAACAGAGCCCCCAGATGCCCCGTGACGCCCCCGCAGGGGGAGGGGTCCCAGGTGTGAGATTCCCAAGCAGAGTTCAGGCCCCCCCCAGAGCCCCGCAGAGGCAAGATGGAGGACGGAGGGTCGTAGCTTCCCCGCAACCCCTTTAGAGCCCCAACTGCCCGCAGAGCCCCCGCAGAGACCCATGAGAGGGGGGGGGCCCCCGGAAAAAGGGGGTCCCCGTAGAGGAGACAAAAAGATGTGGAGGGCCCCCGCATCCCCCCAGACGCCCCCCCAGGCAACGCCCCAAGGGCCCCTGAACGCCCCCCTAGGACCATCGAGACCCCCCCAGCGCTTGCAGACCCCACTAGGGGCCAAAAAGCGCCCCGTTGGTTAACTCCCCAAGAACTGCCTCTCGCTTAGACTGCCTCTCGCTAGACTGCCCTCGCTAGGACTGCCCACTCACTAGACTGCCAGCTCTCTAGAATGCCCTTCACTAGTTATACACTCGCTAGACTGCCCTCGCTAGACTGCCCCTCGCTAGATGCCCTCGCTAGGCTACTATCGCTAGAGCCATCGCTAGACTGTCACTCACTAGACTGCCCCACTCACTAGACTGCCCTTCACTAGTATTCCTCGCTAGACTGCCTCGCTAGACTGCCCTCGTAGGTACCTATCGCTAGACTGCCCCTCGATTAGCTGCATCTAGACTGCCACTCACTTAGACCGCCTTCACTAGTTTACCCCTCGCTAGATGCCCCTCGTTAAACTCCCGTCGTAGGCTACCCCTTCAGCATGACTGCAACTCACTCGACTGCCCCTCGCCCTAGACTACCCGCGCTAGACTGCCTCTCGTAGTCTGCCCCTCGCGAGGACTGTCCACGCAACGACTGCCCCTACCTAGATGCCACTCGCATAGACTACCTTCATTAGAGTGCCCTCGCTCTAGACAAAAAAAACTGCCCCTCACTTGACTGCCGCCTCGCTAGCCTGCCCTCACTAGGACTGCCGCACGCTAGACTGCCCCTCTCTAGACTACAGCTCGACTAGACTGGCCCTTCACTGACTGTCCTCACTAGACTGCCCCTAGCTAGACTGCCCCTCGCTAGACTGACCCCTCGCTATGCTGCCCCGTCGACTAGGCTGCCCTCGCTAGGCTGCCCTCGCTAGGCTGCCCATTTGCTAGGCTGCCCTCGAAAGACTGCACCTGCTAGGCTGCCGCTCGCTAGGCTGCCTTTTCGCTAGGGCTGCCCCTCGTTAAATGCCCATCACTAGACTTGCCTCCTAGACTGGTCCCTCACGTAGACTGCCCTGCTAGCTGCCCTTCAACTCAGCACCTGCCCCTCGCTGACTGCCCTTCACCTAGACTGCCCTTCACTAGCTGCCTTCATAGCCCTGCCTCACTAGACTGCCTTCACTAGACTGCCCCTCGTTACACTGCCTCTCGCTAGACTGCCCTCGCTAGACTGCCCCTCACTAGACTGTCCCTCACTAGACTGCCCCTAAATAGACTGCCCCTCACTAGACTGCCCTTCACTAGACTGCCTTTCACTAGACTGCCTTTCACTAGACTGCATCTGGTTAGACTGCCTCTCGCTAGACTGCCCCTCGCTGGACTGCCCCTAACTAGACTGCCCCTCACTATACTGCCACTTCCTAGACTGTCACTCAGAAGACTGTGCCTCGCTAGACTGCCGCTCTCTAGACTGCCCCTCACTAGACTGCCCCTCGCTAGATTGCACCTCTCTAGACTGCCCCTCACTTGACTGCCCCTCGATAGACTGCCCCTCGATAGACTGCCACTCGCTAGGCTGCCCCTCGGTAGACTGCCCCTCGCTAGGCTGCCCCTCGCTAGACTGCCCCCCACTAGACTGCCCCTCGCTAGGACTGCCCATCGGCTAGACTGCCCTCACTTGACTGCACCTCGAAAGACTGCCCCTCGATAGACTGCCTCTCGCTAGACTACCCCTCGCTAGACTGCCCCTAGGTAGACTGCCTCTCGCTAAACTGCCAATTGCTAGACTGCCCCTCGCTAGGCTGCCCCTCGTTAGACTTCCCCTCGCTAGACTGCCCCTCACTAGACTGCCCTCACTAGACTGCCCTTCGCTAGACTGCCCCTCACTAAGCTGCCCCTCGCTAGACAGCCCCTCGCTAGATTGCCCCTCGCTAGACTGCCCCTCGATAGACTGCTGTTCGCTAGACTTCCACTCACTTGACTGCCCCTCGCTAGACTGCCCCTCGCTAGACTGCGCCTTGCTAGACTGCCTCTCGCTAGATTGCCCTCGACTAGACTGCCAATCGCTAGACGGCCTCTCGCTACTCTGGCCCTGCTAGACTGCTCTCGATAGACTGTTCCCACGCCTAGACTACCCCATCGCAAGGCTGCACCTCGCTTAGAATGCCCTCGCAAGACTGCCCCTCGCTAGACTGCCCCTCACTAGTACTGCCCCTCGCCAGACCGCCTCGCTGGGACTTCGGACTACTAGACTGTCCCCTCGCTAGGACTGACCTCGCTAGACTGCGGCCTCACAGTATGCCTTCGCTAGACTGCCTCTCGCTTAGACTGCCTCGTTAGACTGCCCCTCACTAGATGTCCTCACTAGACTGCCCTAACCAGACTACCCCTCACTAGACTGCCCTTCAATAGACTGCTGTCACTAGACTGCCTTTCACTAGAGACTGCATCTGGTTACGGACTGCCTCTCGTAGACTGCCCCTCGCTGGACTGTCCCCTAACCTAGACTGCCCCTCACTATACTGCCACTTCCGAGACTGTCACTCAGAAGACTGTGACCTCGCTAGATGCCGCTCTCTAGACTAGCCATTCACTAGACTGCCCATCGCTAGTATTGCACCTTCTAGACTGCCCCTCACTTGGACTGCCCCTCGATAGACTGCCCATCGATAGACTGCCACTCGCTAGGTGCCCCACGGTTGGACTGCCCCTCGCTAGGCTGCCCTCGCTTAGACCTGCCCCACTAGACTGCCCCTTCGCTAGGACTGCCCCTCTAGGACTGCCCCTCATTGACTGCCCTGCGAAAGCTGCCCCTCGTTAGACTGCCTCTCGCTAGACTACCCTCGCTAGACTGCCACCTAGGTTGACTGCATCTCTGCCTAAACTGCCAATTGCTAGACTGCCCTCGCTAGGCTGCCCCTCGTTAGATGCCCCTCACTAGACTGCCTTCGCATAGGACTGCCCCTCACTAGCTGCCCTCGCTAGACAGCCTCGCTAGCTTGCCCCTCGCTAGACTGCCCCTCGCTTCGATGCTGTTCGCTGAGACTTCCACTCACTTGACTGCCCCTCGCTAGACTGCCCTTCGCTAGACTGCCCCTTGCTAGACTGCTCTCGCTAGATTTGCCCCTCCGCTCCAGACTGCCAATCGCTAGACTGCCTCTCGCTACTCTGCCCTTTCTAGACTGCCCTATCGATAGGGACTGTCCCACGCTCCTAGATGCCCCATCGCAAGGCTGCACCTCGCTTAGACTGCCTTCGCTAGACTGCCCTCGCTTAGACTGCCCTCATAGACTGCCCCTCGCCAGATCCCCTCGATGGACTGCGGCTATACTAGACTGTCATCGCTAGACTGACCCTGCTACGACTGGCCTCACTAGACTGCCCCTCGTAGGACTGCTCTCGCAAGACTGCCTCGCTAGCCTTGCCCCTCAATAGACTGTCCCTCACTAGAATGCCCCTAACTAGGGACTGCCCCTCACTAGACTCCCTTCGCTAGACTGACATCACTAGACTGCCCTCGCTAGACTTGCCCTTCAACTAGACTTCCTTTCAACTACTGCCTTTCACTATGACTGCATCTGGTTAGACTGCCTCTCGCTAGACTGCCCCTCGCTGGACTGCCCCTAACTAGGACTGCCCCTCACTATACTGCACTTCCTAGCTGTCACTCAGAAGGACTGAGCCTCGCTAGGACTGCCCCTCGACTAGATCTGCCCCTCTCTATGACTGCCCACATTGACTGACCTCGATTAGACTGCCCCTCGATAGACTGCCACTGCGCTAGGTGCCCTCGGTAGTACTGCCCCTCGCTAGGTGCCCCTCGCTATAGACTGCCCCCACTAGATGCCCTGCTAGACTGACCCTCGCTAGACTGCCCTCACTTGACTGCCCCTCGAAAGACTGCCTCGATAGACTGCTTCGTAGACTACCCTCCGCTAGGACTGCCCCTAGGTAGACTGCCCTCGTTAAAACTGCCACTTGCTAGGACTGCCCTCCTGGCTGCCCCTCGTTAGACTTCCCCTCGCTAGGACTGCCCTCACTAGACTGCCCTCACTTAGACTGCCTTCGCTAGACTGCCCCTCACTAAGCTGCCCCTCGCTAGACAGCCCCTCGCTAGATTGCCCCTCGCTAGACTGCCCCTCGATAGACTGCTGTTCGCTAGACTTCCACTCACTTGACTGCCCCTCGCTAGACTGCCCCTCGCTAGACTGCCCCTTGCTAGACTGCCTCTCGCTAGATTGCCCCTCGCTAGATTGCCAATCGCTAGACTGCCTCTCGCTACTCTGCCCCTTGCTAGACTGCCTCTCGATAGACTGTCCCACGCTAGACTGCCCATCGCAAGGCTGCACCTCGCTAGACTGCCCCTCGCTAGACTGCCCCTCGCTAGACTGCCCCTCACTAGACTGCCCCTCGCCAGACTGCCCCTCGCTGGACTGCGGCTAACTAGACTGTCCCTCGCTAGACTGCACCTCGCTAGACTGCGCCTCACTAGACTGCCCCTCGCTAGACTGCCTCTCTCTAGACTGCCCTCGCTTGACTGCCCCTCACTATACTGCCCCTCGCTAGACTGTCCCTCGCTAGACTGCCCCTCGATAGGACTTCCCTTCACTAACTGCTCCTCGCTTAGACTGGCACCTCGCTAGGACTTCCTTTCAAGACTTCCTTCACGAGATTGCATCGCTAGTCGGCCCCTCGCTCGATTGCCCATCGGGTCTAGTTGCCCACTCGCTGGCTGTCCATCCGCTAGACTGCCCTCAGCTAGACTGCCCCTCACTAGACTGCCCTCTCGATAGAGTGCCCTCGCTAGGACGCCCCTCTCTAGGCGCCGCTCGCTAGGACTGTCCCCTCACTAGACTGCCCCTCGATAGACTGCCCTCCGCTAGACTTGCCCTCGTTGGCTGCCCTCGCTTGGCTGACCCTCGCTAGACTGCCTTCGCCTAGACTGTCCCTCGCTAGACTGCCCCTCGCTAGGCTGCCCCTCGCTAGGCTTCCTCTCGCCAAAGCTGCCCCTCGCTAGACTGCCTCGCTAGACTACCCCTCGCTGGACTGCCCTCCACTAGACCTGCCTCAATAGGTAGACTGCCCTCGCTTGACTGCCCCTCGCTTCTGCCTTTCAAGGCTGCCCTCGCTAGCTTCCATCGCTAGACCTGCCCCTCGCCTAGACTGCCCTCGCTAGACTTCCGCTCGCTAGACTTCCCTCCCTTGATTAGCCCCTCGACTGGCTGTACCTCGCTGGGCTGCCCCCCTCGCTAGACTGCGCCTCGGTTGACTGCCTCACGCTAGACTGCCCTCACTAGAGTGCCCTTCGTAAGACTGCCCCTCGCTTAGACTGCACTCGCTTGCTGCCCCGCGCCAGAATGCCTTCGCTAGACTGACCTCGCTAGACTGCCCCCTCACTAGACTGCCCTCGCTGACTGCCCTCGCTAGCTGCCTCCGCTAGGGCTGCACTCGCTAGCTGTCAATTGCTTAGGATGCCCCGCGCTAGACTTCCCTCGACTAGGCTGCCCTCAGCTAAAATGCTCTTCACTAGCACTGCCTCTAGATAGATTGCCCTCGCTAGACTGCCCCTCGCTCTAGTACTGCCCCTCACTACGACTGATCACTAGACTGCCTCTAGCTAGACTGCCCTTCGCTATACTGCCCTTTGCTAGACTGGCCCATCGCTAGACTGCCCCTCAATAGACCTGCCCCTCGATTGACTGCCCCTCGCGTAGGCTGCTCCTCGCTAGGCTGCCCCTCGCAAGGACACTGCCCCTCGTAGACGCCCCTCGCTGAGACGGCCCCTCGCTAGATACCTCGCTAGCTGCCCCACGCTAAGCTGCCCCTCTCTATGCCTACTCTTCCCTAGACTGCCCCTCGCTAGACTGCCCTCTCTAGGTGCCCCCTTCGCTAGATCTACCCCTCGTTAGGACTGCCCCTCGCAGAATATAACTTTAGATACCCCTCGCTAGAGTGCCCCTCACTGGCTACCCTCGCTACATTGCCTCACATAGACTGCCCCTCGCTGGACTGGCCCACTCTAGACTTAGCCCCTAACTCGGCTGCCCCTCGTAGACTGCATCTGGCTTGGACTGCCCTGCGCCAGACTATCCCTCGCTAGGCAGCCCCTCGCTAGATGCCCCTCGTTAGACTGCTCTCCGCGGAATTGCCCCTCGCTAGATGTCCTTCGCGAGGTCTGCCATTCGCTAAACTGCCTCTCGCTAGACTGGCCCGTCACTAGGACTGCGCCCTCACTGGACTTGCCCTCGCTAGACTGCCCTCGCTTGACTGTTCCTCACTAGGATGCCCCTCGCAAGACTGCCTCTCGCTAGACTGCCTCTCGCTACATTGCCCCTCGCTAGACTGCCCTTAACTAGACTGCCCCCTCACTAGACTACCCTCGCGTAGACTGCTCTCGCTAGCACTGTACTCAGAAGACGGGCGTGTCGCTAGGCTGCTTCGCTAGGCTGCCCCTCGTTAGGACTGCTCTCGCTAGACTGTCCCTCGCTAGACTGCCCCATTCTTGACTGCCCCTAACCTCGACTACCCCGCACCTCGCTGCCCCTCACTAGACTGTCCTCGCTGGACTGCCCCATCTAGACTGCCCTAACTAGGCTGCCCCTCGCTAGACTGCCCCGCGGTAGACTGCCCCTCGTCTGGGATACGCCATCGCCTAGGCAGCCCCTCGCTTAGACTGCCCCCTCGGTAGACTGCCCTCGTTAGACTGCCTCTCGCTAGACTGCCCCTCATAGACTGACTTCGCAAGACTAGCCCCGGCTAGACTGCCCCTCGGTGTTGACTGTCTCCTCACTAGACTGCCCTCGCATGGACTGCCTCTCGCTAGACTAGCTATGCTTCGACTGCCCTCGTAGACTGCCCCACGCTGGACTGCCCCTCACTAGATGCCCCTCGCTAGACTAGCCCCACGCGAGACTGCCCTCGTTGACTTCCGTCGCTAGACATGCCCTGCACTAGACTGCCCCTCTCTAGAGTGCCTCTCGCTACACGGCCATTGCTAGCTGCCCCTCGATAGACTGTCCCCACGCTAGACTGGCCTCAGTACTGCCCTGAACGTGGTGTTTAACGCTGGTGTTTAAATCGGTGGTGTTTAACGCTGGTTGTGATTAACGCTGGTATTTAACGCTGGTATTTAACGTCTGGTGTTTAACGTGGTGTTTAACGCTGGTGTTTAAGGCTGGATGTTTAACGCTGGTGATTAAACGATGGTATTTAACGCTGGTATTTAACGCTGGTGTTTAACGCTGGTGTTTAACGCTGGTGTTTAACGCTGGTGTTTAACGCTGGTGATTAACGCTGGTATTTAACGCTGGTATTTAACGCTGGTGTTTAACGCTGGTGTTTAACGCTGGTGTTTAACGCTGGTGTTTAACGCTGGTATTAACGCTGGTATTTAACGCTTGGGGCTGGTGTTTAATCGACTGGTGTATAACGCTGTTGTTTAACGTGGTGTTTAACGCTGGTGATTAACGCTGGTATTTAACGTGGTATTTAACGCTGGTGTTTACGCTGTTGTTTACGCCTGATGTTTAACGCTGGTGTTTAATTCTGGTGTTTACGCTGGTGTTTAACGCTGGTTGTTTAACGCTTGTGTTTAAGGCTGGTGTTGAACGCTGGTGTTGACACGCTGGTGATTTAACGCTGGTGTTCAAGCTGGTGTTTTTACGCTGGTATTTAACGCTGGTGTTTACGTTGGTGTTTAACGCTGGGGTTTAACGCTGCTGTGTGCAAGAGCTGGTGTTTAGCGCTGTATTTAACGCTGGTATTTAACGCTGGTGTTTAAACGCTGGTTGTTTTACGCTTGGTGTTTAACGCTGGTGTTTATCGCTGGTGTTTAACGCTGGTGTTAACGCTGGGTTTAACGTGGTGTTTAACGCTGTGTCAAGGCTGGTGTTTAACGCTGAGTATTTAACGCTGGTTGTTTAACGTGGTGTTTAACGCTGAGTGTTTAAAAAGCTGGTGTTCAAGGCTGTGTTTAGCGCTGGTATTTAACGCTGGTATTTAACGCTGGTGTTTAACGCTGGTGTTTAACGCTGGTGGTTAACGCTGGGTTTAACGCTGGTGATTAACGGCTGGTGGTTTAACGCTGGTGTTTAACGCTGGTGTTTAATCGTTGGTGTTACACTGGTGTTTCAACACTGGTTTTACGCTGTGAGTTTTTAACGCTGGTGTTTAAGGCTGGTGTTAACGTGGTGTTTAACGCTGGGTGTTTAACGCTGGTTTGTTTACCGCTGGTGGTTTGACACTGGTGTGTAACGTGGTGTTTAAGATGGTGTTTAAGGGGGTGTTTAACACTGGTGTTTAACACTGGTTGTTTAACACTGGGTTTAACACTGGTGTTTAACATATGGTGTTTAACACTGGTGTTTAACATGGTGTTTATACACTGGTGTTTTTTTAACACTGGTGCTTAACACTGGTGGATAACAATGCGTGTTTAACACTGGTGTCTTAACACTGGTGTTAACACTGGTGTTTAACGCTGTGTGTTAACGCTGGTGTGTACGTGGTGTTTAACGCTGTGTTTAACGCTGGTGTTTAACACTGGTGTTTACAACTGGTGTTTAACACTGGTGCCTAACCACTGGTGTTTAACACTTGGTGTTTAACATGGTGTTTAAACGTGGTGTTTAACGCTGGTGTTTAACTATGGTGTTTAACGCTGTGTTAAACGCTGGTGTTTAACACTGGAGTTTAACACCTGTGCTTAACACTGGTGTTTAACACTGGTGTTTACACTGGTGTTTAACGCACCTGGTGCTTAAACACTGGTGTTTAACACTGGTATTTAACATGTTGGTTAACATTGTGGTTTAACACTGTGTTTAACACTGGTGTTTAACGCTGGTGTTTACGTTTGGTGTTATAACGCTGGGTGTTTAACAATGGTGTTTAATGCTGGTTTTACACAGGTGTTACACACTGGTGTTTAATCGCAGGTTGTTTAAGGTTGGTGTTTTAACGCAGAGTGTTTAGGACTGGTGTTTAACACTGGTGTTTAACAATGGTTGTATATCGTCTAGTGTTTACGTCAGGATGTTAACGCTGGTTGTTTAACGCTGGTGTTTAAACGAAGTTGTTTAACGCATGTTTTAACGCAGTGTGTGTACGCAGGGGGTTCATTAAACGCTGGTGTTTACGCTGTGATTTACGCAGGTTTGTTTAAACAGTCTGGTGTTTAACGCTGAGTGTTTAACGCTTGGTGTTTTACGCTGGTGTTTAACGAGGGGTGTTTTACGCTGGTTGTTTAACGCTGGTGTTATAACGCTAGTGTTTAACGACTGGTGTTTAACGCTGGTGTTTAACGCATGGTGTTTAACGCTTGGTGTTTAACGTACAAAACTTACCCTCAACTTCTTTTTTTCCATTCGATTTCTTTCATTTTTTTGTACGTTAGCTTTCATGTAATTTGACCAGTTCAATAATGTGACCAAGTTTCAATTATGGACCAAGCTTCAGTAATATGACCAAGTTTCAATATGTGACACGCTTCAGTAATGTGACGCAAGTTTCCATAATGTGACCAAGATTCAGCTAATATGACAAGTTTCTATAATGTGACCACGTTTCAGTAATATGACCAAGTTTCAATAATTTCTTGTGGGACCAAGTTTCAATAATGTGACCAAGTTTCTATTTAATGTGACAAGTTTCAAAATTGACAAGTTTCAATAATGTACCAAGTTTCAATAATGTGACCAAAGTGCAATAATGGACCAGTTTAATAATGTGACCAAGTTTCAATAATGTGACAATTTCAATAATGTGACCAAGTTTCAGTAATATGGCCAAGTTTAATATGTGACCAAGTTTAATAATGTGACACGTTCAATAATGTGACCAAGTTTCAATAATGTGACCAGTTTTCACTAATGGACCAAGTTTCAGATAATATGACCAAGTTTCATAATGTGATCCAGTTCAATAATGCCCCATTTATATATATAATAACTTTTCTGACCAAGTTTCAATTATGTAACCAAGTTGCTAATAATGTGACCAAGTTTCAGTAATTATGACCACGCGCTCCACACACTTTCAATAATGGTGACCAAGTTTCAATAATGTGACCAGAGTTTCAATAATATGTCCATTGTTGTCAATAATGTGACCAAGTTTATAATGTGACCAAGTTTCAATAAACGTGACAAGTTTCAATAGTGTGGACCAGTTTCAATAATGTGACCAAGTTTCAATAATGTGACCAGTTTCAATATGTGACCAAGTTTTCAGTTAATAGGACCTAGCTTTCAATAATGTGGACAGTGTTCAATAATGTGACCAAGTTTCAATAATGTGACCAGTTTCAATAATGTGACAAGTTTCAATTATATGTGACCAAGTTTCAATAATGGGACAAGTTCAGTAATATCGGACAAGTTTCAATAATGTGACCAAGTTTAATAAATGTGACAAGTTTAATTAATTTGACCAAGTTTCATAATGTGTCCCAAGTTTCAATAATGTGGCCCAAGTTTCATAATGTGACCAAGTTATCAGTAATATGACCAAGTTGCAATAATGTGACTAAGTTTCAATACTGTGACAAGTTTCAATAATGTGACAAGTTTCAATAATGTGACAAGTTCAGTAATATGACCAAAGTTTCAATAATTGTGGACTCCAGTTCAGTAATATGACCTAGTTTCAATAATGTGACCAAGTTTCAATAATGTGACCAAGTTTCATAATTGTGTCCAAGTTTCAGTAAATATGACCAGTTTCAATAATGTTGACCCAAGTTACAATAATGTGACCAGGTTTCAATTATGTGGCCAAGTTTCAATTTTGTGACAAAGTTTCATTAATGTAGACCTAGTTTCAGTAATGTGAACAGTTTCAGTAATGTATGACAAGTTTCATAATGTGACCAAGTTGCAAGAATGTGACCAAGTTTCAATACGTGACCAAGTTTCATAATAGTTGACCAAGTTTCAATAATGTGACCAAGTTTCATTATTAGTTCAATCAGTTGGATCTCCAGCTTCCATGGACCGGGGGTGGGTGACCTTTGCAGTCTTAGTATGGATGCGGAAGGTGAGGAAGCTATAGATTTGGTTAACATATTGTTGATCAATAATGGGGCGGCATTCTGGTGCACTTTTTTTATATATGATGGTGGTCAAGTTATCTAGATCACCTGATTGTTTTTTAATGATTTAATGCTGAGTGAG
Organism: Cherax quadricarinatus; assembly: GCF_026875155.1. Classification (NCBI taxonomy): domain Eukaryota; kingdom Metazoa; phylum Arthropoda; class Malacostraca; order Decapoda; family Parastacidae; genus Cherax; species Cherax quadricarinatus. The sequence continues at coordinate 29,143,370 of NC_069477.1, read as the reverse complement.
GACTTCAAGTGGGATTAGTTGACTAGGAATCAAGTTAGATTGGCTAGTTGCCAGGAGATGGTACTTGTTCGATGGTTTTTTGAGTTAGGAATTGACTCGCTAGCTTTGATCTACAGTTAGAGAAGAAGACAGTAAATTGTTCGGCAGTGTCTATAGGTTGCATGTGAGTTCATCTGCTTTAGTTAAGTTTATGCTCTATTTCCATTCTGTTCCTTGAAAAAAAAAAACCCAAAAATTTTGGAGAGGGTTGCCAGGTACTTTTCATGTCACCTTTCAATTTCACTAAATCTATTTTATAATACATTTGTTCCCCCCCCCCCCCCTCCCCATCTTGATAACACCCCCCCCCCCTTGGACCTCCCCTATCACCACGCTCCCCCCTACCCCATCCCCCCCGCCCACCACCCTCCCCACCCTTCCCCCCCCCCCCCCCTCCCCCCCGCCCCCCCCCTCCCGCACCCCCCCGCAACCCCCCCCCCACCCCTCACCCCCCCCCCCCTGATGTGTATCTTTAGTAAATTCTTTAGTAATTAAGCTAATATGAACTGTTTGTCAAGTTGGTGCTTTTTTATTAAAGATTTGTGGATACTTTAGTGTGAGCCTATGGGCTGTTTAGCTTCTTTTCTGTGATCTGTTTTAGTTTGACTGGGCAAGGCTTTGTTGATGAGGGTTTTGGTTTTATGTAAAAAAAAATTTGATTATCTTATCGATATTATTACTGTCAATTAGTCTTCTCTGCCAATCAATGCACCTAGAGCTAGTGTTTAGGTGTTTATCAATGTATCGTCATGGCAGGCGAGATGAGATCTCTTGTGTCTTGAGGCAGTTTAGATAAGTTGGTTTATGAGAAAGGTAGGATAGTGGTCTGTGGTGTTGTTCTGTGGAATATCCTGTTGTTATGTGGTCTGAGGTGTTATTTGGATTATTCCTGCTTGTGGTGGTCTGTGGGGTTATCTGTGATATCCTGCTTGTATTGGTCTGTTGGTTGTGCGTGAATATACCTGCTTGTAGTGGTCTGTTGGTGTTAATCTGTGATTATTCCTCTTGGTAGTGGATTTGTGTTGTATTTGTGATTATTACCGCTTTGTAGTTGGTCTGTGGTTGTTATCTGTGATTTATACCTGCTTGTAGTGGTCTGTGGGTGTTGATCTGTGATTTACTTTGTTATTGTAGTGTCTGTGGTGTTATCTGTGATTTTATACCTGCTTGTAGTGGTCTGTTGTGTTATCTGTGATTAGTTCCTGCTGTAGTGGTCTGTGGTGTTATCTGGGATGTATACCTGTGTCGTGAGTCTGTGGTGTGGTCTGCGGATTATAACGGCCTTGTAGTGTCTGTGGTGGTATCTGTGCATGATTCCTGCTTTTAGTGGTCTGTGTGTGTTAGCTGTGATTATTCCTGCTTGTAGTGGTACTTGGGTTTCTGTGATTATACCTGCTTGTTGTGGTCGTGCGTGTTATCTGTGATTATATCCTTGCTTGAGGGGGGGTGGTTCTGTGGTGTTATCTGTGAGGTATACCTGCTTGTATGTGGTCTGTGGCATGTTTCTGTGATTATGCTGCTTGTAGTTGGTCTGTGGTGTTATCTGTGATTATACCTGCTTGTGTGGTCTGTGGTTTTGTCTGTGATTATACCTGCTTGTAGTGGTCTGTGTTGTAGTTGTGATTATACCTGCTGCCGCTGGTCTGTGGTGTTGTCGTGATTATACCTGCTTGTAGTGGTCTGGGGTGTTGGTTGTGATTATTTATACCGATTGCGGTGGTCTGGGTGTTGTCGTGATTATACATGCTTGTAGTTGGGGATTCGTGGTGGTCCAGAATGGTCACGTAACGAGCACTTGTCTCAGAGATTCTTGTTGGCTTTGTTATAGAGGGTAGCAATAAGCTGTTGCTCATAAGCATTTGTAGAAAGCAACTACTGGAGGTACTGTCAGTTGCGTGTGGTAAGGTTGATGTTGAAATTTCGGCTGTATCAGATGGTGTTTCATTTTAAAGGAGCTGAGTCAATTATGCATTGTTTCTTAAGATTAATGCTAAAAGTGTAAGTGATTTGAGTGTGGTAGTCTGTAGAATAGACTGCACCAACTGTTTAGTTTCTTAAGTGTTACTTGATGGGAATTTAGCTATTTTATATTCACCATTTTAGTCTGTCATTCAGTTGATTTCTCACATTTAGTCATCAGGTAATAGATGGCAGTGCCTCTCCTGATTGGTCGGGCCTGCAGTTATGTATGACTGTGTAACCGGGTATGGTAAATATGTCTGGCAGATATTGTCTGAGCCAGGTTTCAGTAAGTATAATGAAAGTTATGTAGCATTTAGAGATTTTAAGTAAGTGCAATGAGGTCATCATAGGGGTTTACTCAATAAACAAAACATTGAGTTGAAGACTGTAATGTTCTTGCTGACACTGAGAAGGGTATTAGCCTGACTAGCAGTGTAGTAATGGCAATTACTGTTAAGATTATGTGTGCTGTTCAATAAGAGGTTGATATCAGGATCGATAGTTGCATTCATAAGGGATACATAGAAAAATAGTTGTTACAATTATTAAAGAACAAAAATACAAAAGCAATGATGTTAAACCACTAACAATTATGAACTTATGAACTAAGGTAGTTAATTTAAATCTAAAAAATAATGGAGCTGCTGAATATTAAAATAAAGCACTTTAGCACCTTGATTATTTCAAAATTAAAAGTAATGATTTCAAGTATAAAATAAGAGAGAATAAAACACTTAAGTACCTGGATTAGCACATTGAATAGCGCCTTAGGTGTCTTAAGTAGCTGGGTATTAATTACCGTTATTCACTAACGGTCATGAAAATATGGATTAAAATAAGGGTAGAGCTAGTCTGGGAAAACTTTGCAGAGCATAACCCGCTCTAATAAAACACCAACTTCAATTCGCTCAACGCAACACGAAGCAATAGTACAGAACGACTTGCAGGTTGCAACGTTGTGCATAAAAGGTATACAATGCCGACAAGATGAAAGTTAAGACACATGTGCAACATCTGGTTATCTTTATTGTAGACGTTTCGCCATCCAGTGGCTTTATCAATACAGATTCTAGGACATAACTTGAAGACAGTAGAACTACATACAAAAGATGAGGTAATCAGTCCCTCAGCCTCATCTTTTGTATATAGTTCTACTGTCTTCAAGTTATGTCCTAGAATCTGTATTGATAAAGCCACTGGATGGCGAAACGTCTACATTAAAGATAACCAGATATTGCACATGTGTCTTAAGTTCCATCCAGGTAGAGACAATGCGGAGACAAACTTCAGGACAGGTACCCCATATTTTGGGCACAAGTGTAAATTATTGGCTTGCACACCTTGCTGTAGCTGCAGCTGCCTTTAGGCCAATTGTAGTTACTTTTACCACTACATCAGTGGTAGCTGCTGCTATGACTGCTAGACCAAAGGTAGCTGCTGCTACCACTAGACTAGTGGCAGCTGCTGTTATCATTAAACCAGAGGCAGCTGCAGTTTCAAGTTGATTAGTGGTTCTTCACCTTTTAAAGATGTCGCCTGTACTCTCTCAATTGTCTTATTTTTCCTAGTTTATTACAGGATAAACAAGAAATAATGAAATTTACCATAAAAGTGCATTTGTCTTAGTGGTTCGTTTGTTGCTGAGGTTCATTAGTGATGCTGAAACGAGGGTCTTTTTTTCTATATGAATAGCAACAGGTATGTCATTTCTGGCAGCTGACTCCAGCAGGTGGCGGAAAATGACACGGAACTTCGGAACAACACTTCAAATCCAGATCTAGTTCAGATCTTTCAGAGAGACCCAAAAGGGCCCAAAATAACACAGTTTTCCAAGCCGCTCACATTTAGATATCAAGTAATCAGTATGAAAGTGTTGAAGCTAATCCGATGCGACACTCAGATATTATCTCTCAAAATCCAACCTATCACTTGTTTGCAATTTCTCCCCCCCCCCCAAAAAAAAAAAGCAAACTGCGAGCTACACTGGCCAAAATGAATCTTAACTTTCGTAAAACACTGACCATCTTTTATTAAAGTAAGTTTTATGTAACCCTGGTGATTGTGATGTTCGAATATTTTTACAATGGTCTTAAGGGCGCAAGTTGTTATGTGCATTTAAAAGGACTGTAAACTGAGTGAACCTTGGATGTATGAACAGTCAAACACTGGGACTTATTTCTGATGTGAAGAGACATTATTTATTTCACAGAAACCAGTTTAATTAATGAAATTGGCACACAATTACTTACAAGAAATTGTTTCCCCTTGAGGAAAACACAACACTAAAAGCTTAAGCCGATCAGAAGATTCATTTTCCAGTTATTGAACAGAATTCAATAAAATTATGCCAAATCGGCATAAACCTATGAAATGTTCCATTCATTTTATGTGTAACATTTAAAATGCATGCCCTCCACAATTGTTTTATTTTAATCAGAGGAAAGCTCTAGACCCTTATGGTCGTATAACGCCTGTGGGATGGGAGGCATTGAAATTCGATCAGTGGAAGGGAAAGCTAAGTCCAGCTCCTTTGATCGAGCCCTCGCTGGTATCAAGGCGAAATAATGCATTAAGGTAAAGTAATGTTAAACCGGGTGAAATATGCCAGAAGGACATCAAAATACTCCATTAAATATACGAAGCATCCATCAAGTAGGATACATCAGTGTTGAAATTTCGAAACCTGTCAGAGGAGCCTGTTTCTATTTATCACATGGAAATCAAATTTGGGAATGGCTTATGTGTCACTGTGTATGCGGCAAACACACATATAATATATCATACCACGGACGGGGTTAGAACCCGCGATCAGAGAGTTAAAACTCCAGACCGACGCAATCGTGTCATTACGATTTCGTGAGACACATAATATTACAGTTTCAAGAATCTTGTTCAACCTACATTACACAACTGTTTAAAATTTTAATTCGATCAAATAATAAACAAAACTTTTGAGAAAGCAAACACAAAGATTGTAGAGAATGTTCAAAGAAAATAGGAACGTTTCTCCTCGTTATTTTTAAAAACACCATGAAAAGGCAGATTTTTGCATTATTCTAGTTTATTTTTCTTATTTTCATTCTGTTTAAAATTCTCATGAATCCAGTAAGAAAAAATATTTGATTTTGTTTTTTTAAAAAAAAAAAACAATTTTTTTCAGAAAATTGGAGAATAAAGGGCGAACTGGCATTTTACGCAGTTCAATATAAATACGAAAATACTTCTATTAAGATGCACCAGCAGTTAGGTTTTCAAGCTGATCAGAAGAGGCTTTTTCTGTCGTATGGGAAACAATTTGCTTAATAATTTGGCAAATTGATATTTACAAAGCACAAGATTTTATATTTGATATTTACAAAGTACGACATTTAATAAAGTCTACTGATGGTAAATATTGAAGCCTATCAGAAAAGGCATTCCCCAGTAATTAAATGATTCAAAGATTCCAAGTTATTTTAACTCTTTCTACAATATTTCAAATTTGAACCTAGTCGGACAAGGCTTTTAAAATGTATCGTCTTCGGGTTAGAGATGCATCAATGTTATTTTTAAGCCAATCAGAACATTCTTTAATTATTGAATACAATAAATAGTATCACTATTTAATAAAACTGACAAAATGGGTGAGACATTCGCGAGTTATTAGAGAAATAAAATCGAAAAGTTAGAAGAAAAAATTCCCTTCGGGAATTCCTAATTATATTATCAGAAGGATCTCTCTGAGTCTCTGGCATAATATGCAGATGTGATCCTCAGCCAAGAACAGATAAAAATAACTGTGGAAAATTTTTAATTTTCCGAAACTATAGCGCCTAATAGGTGTTTTATGTGCCGATATGAGTCAAAATGTATTTGAAAATGGAGTAGAACCAAGAGTTCCCTTGGCGCATGCGCGGATGTGCGGGGGAGGGAGGCGCGGATTTTTTTGAATGTGGTGAGGAGGCTGAGGAAACCGGGGGAAAGGGGAAACTGCTTCACGGAGCCCCAA
>NC_069477.1:29115888-29136881 GCF_026875155.1 Cherax quadricarinatus | reverse complement strand
TCCTCCACGCCCCAAAACTGCCCCCCACAGACTGCCCCCGATAGACGCCCCTCGTAGACTGCCCCTGGGTAGCTGTCCATGCTAGACTGCCCCCCCAGGTCTCCTCGCTAGGCTTCCCCTCGCCAAAGCTGCCCCTCGCTAGACTGGGCCCCCTCGCTAGACTACCCTCGCTTAGACTGCCCCTCACTTTGACGCCCTCAAAAGACTGCCCCTCGATTGACGCCCTCGCTAGGGTGCTCCTCGCAAGCGGGCCCCTCGCTTAGACTGCCCCTACTAGACTGCCCCCGTTAGGTTGCCCCTCGCTAGACTGCCCCTCGCTAGGGTGCACCTCGCTAGGCTGTCATTCGCTAGACTGCCCCGCGCTAGACTGCCCTTCGCTAGGCTGCCCCTCGCTAAACTGCCCATCGCTAGACTGCCATTCGCTAGACTGCCCCTCGCTAGACTGCCCCTCGCTAGACTGATCCTCGCTTGACTGCTTCTCCCTACACTGCCCCTCGCTAAAATACTCTTCACTAGACTGCCTCTAGATAGACTGCCCCTCGCTAGGCTGCCCCTCACTAGACTGCCCGTCTCTATACTGCCCTTTGCTAGACTGCCCATCGCTAGACTGCCCCTCAATAGACTGCCCCTCGATTGACTGCCCCTCGCTAGGCTGCCCCTCGCTAGGCTGCCCCTCGCAAGACTGCCCCTCGCTAGACTGCCCCTCGCTAGACTGCCTCTCGCTAGACTACCCCTTGCTAGGCTGCTCCTCGCTAAGCTGCCCCTCTCTAGGCTACTCTTCGCTAGACTGCCCCTCTCTAGACTGCCCCTCGCTAGGCTGCTCTTCGCTAGACTACCCCTCGTTAGACTGCCCCTCGCAAGAATATCCCTCTCTAGACTACCCCTCGCTAGACTGCCCCTCACTGGACTACCCCTAGCTAGATTGCCCTTCACTAGACTGCCCCTCGCTAGACTGCCCCACTCTAGACTGCCCCTAACTAGGCTGCCCCTCGCTAGACTGCATCTCGTTAGACTGCCCCTCGCCAGACTACCCCTCGCTAGGCAGCCCCTCGCTAGACTGCCCCTCGTTAGACTGCCTCTCGCGGAACTGCCCCTCGCTAGACTGTCCCTCGCTAGGCTGCCCCTCGCTAAACTGCCTCTCGCTAGACTGCCCCTCTCTAGACTGCCCCTCACTAGACTGCCCCTCGCTAGACTGCCCTTCACTAGACTGCCCCTCGCTAGACTGCCCCTCACTAGACTGCCCCTCGATAGAGTGCCCCTCGCTAGACTGCCCCTCCCTAAGCTGCCCCTCGCTAGACTGCCCCTCACTAGACTGCCCCTCGATAGACTGCTCTAGCTAGACTGCCCCTCGTTTGGCTGCCCCTCGCTAGACTGCCCCTCGCTAGACTGCCCCTCGCTAGACTGTCCATCGCTAGACTGCCCCTCGCTAGGCTGCTCCTCGCTAGGCTTCCCCTCGCAAAGCTGCCCCTCGCTAGACTGCCCCTCGCTAGACTACCCCTCGCTAGACTGCCCCTCACTAGACTGCCCCTCAATAGACTGCCCCTCGATTGACTGCCCCTCGCTAGGGTGCCCCTCGCAAGACTGCCCTTCGCTAGACTGCTGCCCCTCACTAGACTGCCCCTCGTTAGGTTGCCCCTCGCTAGACTGCCCCTCGCTAGGGTGCACCTCGCTAGGCTGTCATTCGCTAACTGCCCCCGCGCTAGACTGCCCTTCGCTAGACTGCCCCTCGTTAGACTGCCTCTCGCGGAACTGCCCCTCGCTAGACTGCCCCTCGCTAGGCTGCCCCTCGCTAAACTGCCTCTCGCTAGACTGCCCCTCACTAGACTGCCCCTCACTAGACTGCCCCTCGCTAGACTGTCCCTCACTAGACTGCCCCTCGCTTGACTGTTCATCACTAACTGCCCCTCGCAAGACTGCCTCTCGCTAGACTGACTCTCGCTACAACTGACCCTCGCTAGACTGCCCCTAACTAGACTGCCCCTCACTAGACTAACCCCTCGCTAGACTGCCTCTCGCTAGACTGTCTCTCAGAAGACTGCGGTCGCTAGGCTGCCCCTCGCTAGGCTGCCCCTCGTTAGACTGCCTCTCGCGGAACGCCCCTCGCTAGACTGCCCTTCGCTAGGCTGCCCCTCGCTAAACTGCCTCTCGCTAGACTGCCCCTCACTAGACTGCCCCTCGCTAGACTGGCCCCTCGCTAGACTGCGCCTCGCTTGACTGTTCCTCACTAGACTGCCCCTCGCAAGACTGCCTCTCGCTAGACTGCCTCTGGCTACACTGCCCCTCGCTAGACTGCCCTAACTAGACTGCCCCCCCCCCCCCCCCCCCCCCCCCCCCCCCCCCCCCCCCCCCCCCCCCCCCCCCCTCCCACCCCCCCCCCCTCCCCACCCCCCGCCCACCCCCCCTACTCCCCCCCCACGCCCCCCCCCCCCCCCCCCCCCCCCCCCACCCTACCCCCCCCCCCCCCCCCCCCACGTTGTGCTCTTGCCTAGACGTCACTCAGAAGACTGCGGGTCGCTAGCTGCCCTCGCATGGCGCTGCCCCTCGTTAGACTTGATCTCCTCGCTAGTACGCTGCCCCTTCCAAGAATGTCCATTGCTAGTACTACCACCTCGCTATATCTGCCCTCACTAGACTACCCCTCACTAGACTACGCTCTCACTAGACTTGCCCCCTCGCTGACTGCCCCATCTCTCGCCTGCCCCTAAATAGACTGCCCCTCGGATAGACTGCTCTCGATAGACTGCCCCTCGCTAGACTGTCTCTTGATAGGCTGCCATTCGCCTAAAACTGATCCTCTCTCGCTAGACTGCCCCTCACTAGACTGCCCCTCGACAATGATGCCCTCTGGCCTAGAACTTCCCTGTTGACTGTCCCTCACTAGACTGCCCTCGCAAGAATGCCCTCCCTAGCATGCCATATTGCTAGACTGCCCACGTGACTGCCCTCATCTAGACTGCCCCTCTCTGACTGCCCCACGCCCGAGACTGCCCTTCATAGACTGCCCTTCCCTATAGGTACATGAGCATAGGACTGCCTTTCCCTAGAGCATAGTCCCCCTCGACTGATAGCCCCTCGCTAGTTTGCCCCTCGATAGACTTGCCCGTCGCATAGACTGCACCTTCATCTAGACTGCCCTCGATTCCTAGTTAGTGCCCCTTGCTAGGCTGCCACTCGCTAGGATTTGCACTTCGATTGACTGTCCCCTCGCTATGAGTGATCCTCTCGCATACACTGCCCTATTGCTAGATTCCCCTCGATAGAACTGTTCCACGCTAGACTCAGTATCCCCCCCCCCCCCCCCCCCCCCCCCCCCCCCCCCCTCAGTACTGATGATCGTGGTGTTTTAGTGTTTAACGCTCAGTGATGTTTAACGCTGTGTGTTAACGATGTGTTTAACGCTGGTGTTGAACGACTGGTGTTTAACGCTCGGTATTTTAACGCTAGCGTACTTAACGCTGCGTGTTTTAAACGCAGGTGTTTTTAACGCTGGTATTTAACAGTTTTGGTATTAAACGCTGGTTGTTTTAACGCAGGTTGTTTTGTAATCGCTGTGGTGTTTAAGGTGGTTGTTTAACGCTGGTGATTAACGCTGGTATTTGAGCTGGTGTTTAACGTGGTGTTTAACGTGGTGTTTAACGCTGGTGTTTAACGACTTGATGATTAACGCTGATATTTAACGCGCTGGCTATTTATTGCTTGTGTGTAACGCTGGTGTTTAACGCTGGTGTTTAACATGTGTCTTAACACTGGTGTTGAACGATGGTGTTTAACACTGGTGTTTAACATGGTGTTGACTCAACGGCGTGCGGAACACTGCGTGCCTAATACTGGTGTTTTAACGCTGGTGTTTACGCTGTGATTTACGCTGGTCGTTTAAATCGCTGTTGATTAACGCTGATACTTAACGTCTGGTATTTTTCGCTGGGGGTTTAACAGCTGGTGTTTTAACGCTGGTGTTTAAGGCTGGTGTTTATCGTGGAGTTTATCGGCTGTGTTTATCGCTATGGTGTTTTAACGCTGTGTTTAACGCTATTGTTTAAACGCAGGTGTTTTACATGGGGTTTAACACTGAGTGTATAGTTTAACACTGGTGTTTAACACTGGTGTTATAGTGTTTTTAACACTGGGTTTAAGTGTTGTTTAACGCCAGGTGTTTAACACTTGGTGTTTATACGCTATAGGGTGAGAGACTGAAGGCTAGTGGTTTACGCTGGGGTATAACGATGGTGTTTAACGCTGGTGTTTAACGCTGGTGATTTAACACTGGTGTTTAACGCGTTGTTACGCAGTGTTTAACACTGGTGTTTAACATCTGGTTTGTTAACACTGGTGTTTAACACTGGTGTTTTAACACTGGTGCTTAACACTGGTGTTTAACACACTGGTGCGTATACTGGTGTTTACGCTGGGTGTTTACGCGGTGTTAACGCTGGTGTTTAACACTGGTGTGAGCAGACTGGTGTTTAAAGCAGTTTGTGTTTAATCACTGGTGTTTAACACTGGTGTTTAACACTGGTGTTTAACACTGGTGTTTAGCCTCTGGTGTTTATAAGCAGGTTGGTCGTTTTGTTTAAACACTGGTGTTTAACACTGGTGTTTAACACTGGTGCTTAACACCATGGTGTTTAACCAACTTGGGTGCTTAACACTGGTGTTTAACAGATGGTTTTGAAACACTGCGGCCTTAACATGAGTGTTTAAAGCATGGTGTTTAGCACTGTGTGTTTAAAGCAGGTGTTTAGCACTGGTGTTTAACACTGTGTTTAACTTACTGGTGTTTAACACTGGTGTTTAGCACTGGTGTTTAAGCAGGTGTTTAACACTGGTGTAGATTTAACATCGTGTTTATACACTGGTGCTTAACACTGGTGTTTAACACTGGTGCTTAACACTGGTGTTTAACACTGGTGTTTAAACTACTGGTGCTAACACTGGTGGTTTAAAAATGGTGATTTAACACATGCGCGTGTAACACTGGTGTTTTCTCGTGTGTTTAACGCTGGTGTTTAAACTCGCTGGTGATGTTTAAACCACTGGTGTTTAACGCGGGTGTTTATCGCTGGTTGTTTAACGTTGGTGTTTTTAAACGCTGGTGTTTAACTCTACTGGTGTTTAGCACTGTGTGTTTTAAAGCAGGGGTTTAACACTGGTGTTTAACACTGGTATAGATTAGCACTGGTGTTTAAGGCTGATGGTTTTTAACGTTCTGTTGTTTAACGCAGGTGTATTTAACTACTGTGCTACGGTTTAACACTGGTGTTTAACGGATGGTGTTTACGCCTGGTGTTTAAACAGTCTGTGTTTAGCACTGGTGTTTAAAGCAGAGTGTTTTAACACTGGTGTTTACGGCAGGTGTTTTTCACCTGGTATTTAACGCTGGTGCTTAACACAGGTGTTTAACCACTGGTGTTTAAGCTGGTGTTTAACGCGCTTGGTGTTTAACACTGGTGTTTAACACTGGTGTTTAAACTGTGTTTAACGCAGGTGTTTAATGCGTTGTTTAACGCAGGTGGTAACACTGGTGTTTACACTTGGTGTTAAACGCTTGGTGTTTAACGCTGTGTGCATTTAACGCCAGTAGTTTTTAACGCTGGGGTTTAACGCTGGTGTTTTACGCCAGAGTTGTTTGATCGCTGGCGTTTTACGAAGGTGTTTTACGCTGTGTTTACCGTTGGTGTTTGAACGCAGGGTGTGTTACGCTGGTGTTTAACGCAGTCTGTTTATACGCAGGATGTTTAACTCAGGTGTTTAACGCTGGTGTTTAACGTGAGTGTTTAACGCAAGTGTTTAACGCTTGGTGTTATAACGCTGGTGTTTTAACGCAGTTGTTTTTAATGTGGTGTTTAGCGCAGGTGTTTTACAGCTCGGTGTTTAATCGCTGTGTTTAACGCAGGTGTTTAACAACATGGTGTTTATACGCCCCCCACAGGTGTTTAACGCTGGTGTTTAACGCAGGAGTGTTTAACAGCTGGTGTTTAAACGCAGGTGTTTAACGCTGGTGTTTAACGCTGGTGTTTAACGCTGGTGTTTTAACGCTGGTGTTTAATCAAAGGTGTTTAACGCTGGTGTTTAACGTGGTGTTTAACGCTGCTGTTTAACGCTGGTGTTCTACCGCTGGTGTTTAACGCTGGTGTTTTAACGTCTGGTGTTTAACGCTGGCTGTTTAAGCTTGGTGTTAACGCATGGTGGTTACGCTGGTGTGTAACGCTGGGTGTTTTACGTCTGGTAGTTTAACGCAGGTGTTTAACGACTGCGTGTTTAACGCCATTGGTGTCTTAACGCTGGTGTTTAACGCGGGTGTTAACGATGGTGTTCAGTCGCGGGTGTTTGTAACGCTAGATGGTTTATCGCAGGTGTTTTTACGCTGGTGTTTAACAGCTACAAAATACTTACATCTCATCTTCTTTATTTTTCATCGATTCTTTCTTTTTTTTTGTACGTAAAGCTTTTCTATGGTAATGTGACCAAGTTTCATAATAGTGACCATGTTTCAATATGTGACTAAGTTTCAATAAGTGTGACCAAGTTTCAATAATGTGGCACCTCAAGTTTCAATAATGTGACCAGTTTCAATAATGTGAACCATGTTTCAATATGTGACCAAGTTTTCAATATATACTGTGACCAAGTTTCAAGTATGTGAAAGTTTCAATAATTGGCGACAAGTTTCAATATGTGCACCAAGTTTCCCCCAATTATTGACCAAGTTATCAATAATGTGACCAATGTTTCAATTAATGTGATCCATGTTTCATATGTTAATGTGGACCATTTTCAATAATGTGACAAGTTTCAATAATGTGGACATGTTTCTATAATGTGACCAAGTTTCAATAATGCTGACCAAGTTTCAATATGATGACCAAGTTTCAATATGGGACATAAGTTTCAATAATGTGACCATGTTTATAATATGTACCAAGTTTCAATAATTTGACCTAGTTTCAATATGGTGACCAGTTTCAATAATAGTGACCAAGTTTCATTTCTGTGTACCAAGTGTCAATAATGTTGAATATAGTTTCAATAATAGTGTCCAAGTTTCAATATGGTGACCAGAGTTTCATAATGTGGACCACAGTTTCAATAATGTGTCCACACTAGTTTTCAATAATGTGACCAAGTTTCCAATAATGTGACCAAGTTTCAATTTATGTGACGAGTTTCAATATGTGACCAAAGTTTCAATAATGGACAGTTGCATTTATTGGTGACAAGTTTCAATATGTGACCAAGTTTCAATAATGTGACCAAGTTTCAATAATGTGACCAAGTTCAAATAATGTGACCAAGTTTCAATAATGTGACCAAGTTTCAATAATGTGACCTAAGTTTCATATATTGTGCTCCAAGTTTCAATAATGTGGATCCAAGTGTCAATAATGTGGACCAAGTTTCAATAATGTGACCTAGTTTCAATAATGTGTCTCAAGTTTCAAAATAGTGACCATATGTTTCATTAAGATGTTGACAAGTTTCAATAATTGTTCAAGGTCAGTTTGATCTCCACCTTCATGGCCGGGTGACCCTTGCTGTCTTGATTATGGCATGCACGAAGTTGAGGAAGCTTTAGATTTGTTAAACTTTGTTGCAATAGAATGGGCGACAGTTCTGGTGCAACTTTTTTATATATGAATGGTGCAGATTTATTCTAGTTATCACCTGATTTGTTTTTTAATGATTAATGATGAACGTGTGACTTCAGTGGTTAGATGGAGCTATGGAATTGAGTAGTTTGGATAGTTGCCCAGTGAAGGTACTTGTTAGATGGGTATTTGAGTTAGGAATTTGACTCGCTAGCTTTGATCCTACAGTAGAGAAAGAAGACATTAATTTGTCGGCATGTGTCTATTGGTTGCATGGTGGTTCATCTGGTTTAGTTAAGTTTACTCTTCTATTTTCCAGTTGGTTTCCATTGAGCCCAAAATTTTGGGAGAGGATTTGCCACGAGTACTTTGCATGTCACCTTTCATTTCACTAAATCTTTTTCATAATACCATTTGCTTAATTTACATATTGATTTCTGAGTATTGATGTGTATCTTTTAGTAAACTGCTTTTAGTAATTTAAGCCTAATAGAACGTTTTCAAATTTGGGTTTATTTTATTAATAGATTTGTGGAGACTTCTAGGTAGCCAGGGGCTGTGTTTTAGCCTCTTTTCTGTTGATCTGTTTCATTTTGACTGTGCAATGGTGTATTGTGGAGGTTTTAGGGTCGTTATGATAAAAAAATATTGATATGTCTTTATCCGATATTATTACTGTCATTTAGCTCTCTGCCAATCATATGGCACCTAGAGCTAGTTTAGGTTGTTTATCATTGTATTCTCGGTCTCTTGCAGGCGAGATGAGATCTTTTGTTTCTTGGCAGTTTAGATAGTTGGTTATGAGAAAGGTAGGATAGTGGTCTTGTCGGTGTAGTCTTGTGATTATACCTGTCTTGTAGTGGTCTGTGGTTTGGGTGTCTGTTGATTGTACCTGCTTGTAGTTGGTATTTGAGTGTTGTCTGTGATTTATACCTGCTTGTAGAGGTATGTGGTGTTATCTGTGATTATACCGGCTTGTAGTGGGCTGTGGTGTATAGTCCTGTGATTATATCTTGCTTGTAGTGGTTCTGTTGCGTTGTCTGTGATTAGTACCTGCTTGTAGTTAGGTCTGTGTGTTGTCTGTGATTATACTGCTTGTAGTGGTCTGTGTGGTGTTATCTGTGATTTTCACAAGTTGTTGTGAGTCTGAGGATGTTGTCTTCGTGATTATACATGCTTGTAGTGGTCTGGTGGTGTTATCTGTGAATTATACCTGCTAATGTGTGGTTCGTGGTGTTGTCTGTGATTTATACCTTGTCTGTGTAGTGATGATTGTGGGTGTTATCTGTGTATTTATACCTGCTTGTAGTGGTATGTGTTGTGTGCGCCGTCTGTGATTATACCTGCTCTGGTAGTGGTATGTGTGTTATCTGATGATTATACCTTGCTTGTTATGTGGTCTGAGGTGGTTGTCTTGTGATTATACCTGCTTGTGCTGGTCTGTGGTGTTTATTCTGTGATTATACTGCTTGTAGTGGAGTCTGTGGTGTTGTCTGTGCATTATAACCTGCATGTAGTGGTATGTGTTGTATGTCTGTAGTATTATTAGCCTGTTGCTATGTGGTCTGTGGTGTTGTCTGTGATCATACCTGCTTGCGGTGGTCTGTGGTTTTTTGTCATGTGATTAGACCTGCTTGTTATGGTGGTCTGTGGGTGTTGGTCTGTGATTATACTGCTTGTAGTGGTCTGTGGTGTTATCTGTGATTTTACCTGCCTTGTCGTGGTCTGAGGTGTGTCTGTGATTATACCTGCTTGTAGTGGTCTGTCGGTGTTATCTGGGATTTATAACTGCTTGTAGTGGTCTGGGTGTTGTCTGTGATTATTACCTGTTGTAGTGGTATGTGGTGTTAGTCTGTGCTGATTATTACCTGCCTTGGTTTAGGTTGGGGGGGGGATATCGTGTGGTCCAGATTAGCGTTCAAGTAACGACTAGGCACTTATCTCAGTAGATTCTTGTTGCGCTTTGTCTCTAGAGAGGGTATGCAATAAGCTGTTGCTACATAGCATTTGTGATAATCAACTACTGGAGGGGTCGGTTGCTTGGTGTTAAGGTTGATGTTGAAATTCTCCTGATAGTATCAGTATGTGTTTATTTATACTCTGACCTCAATTATCACTGTTTTAAGGTTATTGCCCCTAAAAGTGTAAGTGTTCGTTTGAGTGTCGGTAAGTCTGTAGTCTGGCCACGCAACTGTTATAGGTTTCTTAGTGTTTCTGATGTTGAATTTGCTATTCTATCATTCTCCATTTTTAGTCCTGTACATCAGTTGATTTCACACATTCTAGTTCATCAGAGTAATAGATGGCAGTGCCTCCTCCTGATTGGTCGGGCCTGCAGTTATGTATGGCTGTGTAACCAGGTATGGTAAATATGTCTGTCAGATCTTGTCTGAGCCAGGTTTCAGTAAGTATAATGAAAGTTATAGTAGCATTTAGAGACTAAAGTAGTGCAATGAGGTCATCATAGTGTTTACTCCATGATCTAACATTGTAGTTGAAGATTGTAATGTTGTTGCTGACACTGAGAAGGGTATTAGCCTGACTAGCAGTGTAGTAATGGCAATTACTGTTAGCACTATGTGTGCTGTTCAATAAGAGGTTGATATCAGGATCGATAATTGCATTCATAAGGGATACATAGAGAAATAGTTGTTACAATTATTAAAGAACAAAAATACAAAAGCAATGATGCTAAACCACTAACAATTATGAACTTATGAATTAAGGTATTTAATTTAAATCTAAAAAATAATGGAGCTGCTGAATATTAAAATAAAGCACTTTAGCACCTTGATTATATCAAAATTAAAAGTAATGATTTCAAGTATAAAATAAGAGAGAATAAAACACTTAAGTACCTGGCTTAGCACCTTGAATAGCGCCTTAGGTGTCTTAAGTAGCTGGGGTATTAATTACCGTTATTCACTAACGGTCATGAAAATAGGACTAAAAATGGGGTAAATTCTAGTATACTACAGCAGTGAACATAGTTGATAATGTGTTGAGATATATCTTAACAAGGTTCAGTAAAAACCCAGTGAATGTGAGGAAACATGTTAGTTCTTGATTATTTGTTATTTCAAACCTACGACCCGCGTCTGATAATTTTACCATGATAATAACGCCACCCACCAGTAAGCACTGTTTTATTGTTGAGTTATCATGCTTAACTTTTTAAGTCTGTATAATAGGTTCTGACGTTTTTTAGTTAGGCACTCAATTATATACACATTACTACGTTTATTAATGGAGGAACTTTTTAGATCTTTTTGACATAAATGGAATAAATTTTAACGTAACACTTTTTTGTTGACCCGACTTGTCTAGCAGTCGAGCCTCCTTGATTTTAAACGGTTTTTAAATAACTTTTATCTCATCTGTTATTAGTTGGAGTGTTTTGAGGTGCATTTCTCATTGTTTGTGTCGGGTTTGTAAGGTAGAGCTGGTTAAAATGGCACGTCTAGTCGTAAGGTAGGGCTGGTTAAAATGGCACAGTCTAGTACTAAGGTAGAGCTGGTTAAAATGGCACGTCTAGTAGTAAGGTAGAGCTGGTTAAAATGGCACAGTCTAGTAGTAAGGTAGAGCTGATTTAAAATGCACAGTCTAGTTAAGGTAGAGCTGGTTAAAATGGCACAGTCGTTGTAAGGTAGAGCGGGTTAAAATGGCACGTCTAGTAGAAAGGTAGATCGGGTTTTTAAATGGCACAGTCTAGTAGTAAGGTAGAGCTGGTTAAAATGGCACAGTCTAGTAGTAAGGTTTAGAGCTGGTTAAATGGCACAGTCTAGTAGTAAGGTAGAGCTGGTTAAAATGGCACAGTCTAGTAGTAAGGTAGAGCTGGTTAAAATGGCACAGTCTATTTAGTAAGGTAGAGCTGGTTAAATGGCACCAGTCTAGTAGTAAGGTTAGCTGGTTAAAATGGCAGTCTGTAGTAAGGTAGAGCTGGTTAAAATGGCAGTCTAGTAGAAAGGGTTTAGAGCTGGTTAAAATGGCAGTCTAGTAGTAAGGTAGAGCTGGTTAAAATGGCAGTCTAGTAGTAAGGTAGAGCTGGTTAAATGGCAGTCTAGTAGTAAGGTAGAGCTGGTTAAATGGCAGTCAGTAGTAAGGTAGAGCTGGTTAAAATGGCAGTCTAGTAGTAAGGTAGAGCTGGTTAAAATGGCAGTCTAGTAGTAAGGTAGAGCTGGTTAAAATGGCAGTCTAGTAGAAAGGAGAGCTGGTTAAATGGCAGTCTAGTAGTAAGGTAGAGCGGGGTTAAAATGGCAGTCTAGAAAGTAAGGTAGAGCTGGTTAAAATGGCAGTCTGTAGTAAGGTAGAGCTGGTTAAAATGGCAGTCTAGTAGTAAGGTAGAGCTGGTTAAAATGGCAGTCTAGTAGTAAGGTTAGAGCGGGTTTAAAAAGGCAGTCTAGTAGTAAGGTAAGAGCTGGTTAAAAATGGCAGTCTAGTAGTAAGGTAGAGCTGGTTAAAAGGCAGTCTAGTAGTAAGGTAGAGCTGGTTAAAATGGCAGTCTAGTAGAAAAGGTAGAGCTGGTTAAAATGGCAGTTAGTAGAAAGGTAGAGCGGTTAAAAGGGCCCGTCTGTAGTAAGGTAGAGCGGGTTTAAAATGGCAGTCTAGTAGGAAGGTAGAGCTGGTTAAAATGGCACATTTCTAGTCTAAATTGGTGGGTAATGCAAGTCAAAAGCTTTTCTGTTGTGTTTATTTCGCTGCCTTTACACACAGGATAACAGGCCTTTGGGACTCCTGGGTTGTAATAGGTAACAAAAGAAAGTACAGAAACTTCCAATAACACCCATACTAACACATACAAAAGTGAAGTTTGTGTATGCAATAATTTCGAAAAAATCATTCTTAACCTAACGGAAAAAAATTATTGTTTTCATTTTTCTTTATTATTAATTATTGAAAATTTAAATCCTAAAAACATTTTAGTTTAAAATAGGCTAAATCAAATTAAATTAAATTAAAGGATAGGTAAGTTTTTCTAAGGTTCTTTTAGAACAAAGTTTTATTATTTTACATTAACATAAATGAAAAAAAATATATCTTTAAACGCACAGAGAAAAATATAAGAAAGGACTCAATTTTACATGAGGTCTTGTTAACAGACCAGTTTCACCCATTCGGATATTGGGATATTGGCAGTTTGGAAGAGTATCTAATATTACTTCATATATGCTTCTAAACTGTTGTGTCTGAGCGCCTCTGCAAAGACAGTGATTATGTGTGAGTGAGGTGAAAGTGTTGAATGATGATGAAAGTATTTCCTTTTTGGGGATTTTTTTCATATTATGATAACGTGGGTGGCACCAGCGAGATGCCACTGACGTGTTATTCCCGAGTAGGAATAACCCCACCATGGTTACTGTCAGGGAGGCTGGAGTGGGAATAACACCACCATGGTTACTGTCAGGGAGGCTGGAGTGGGAATAACACCACCATGGTTACTGTCAGGGAGGCTGGAGTGGGAATAATACCACCATGGTTACTGTCAGGGAGGCTGGAGTGGGAATAACACCACCATGGTTACTGTCAGGGAGGCTGGAGTGGGAATAACACCACCGATGCTACTGTCAGGGAGGCTGGAGTGGGAATAACACCACCATGGTTACTCTCAGGGAGGCTGGAGTGGGAATAACACCACCATGGCTACTGTCAGGGAGGCTGGAGTAGGAATAACACCACCATGGCTACTGTCAGGGAGGCTGGAGTGGGAATAACACCACCGATGCTACTGTCAGGGAGGCTGGAGTGGGAATAACACCACCGATGCTACTGTCAGGGGCGGGAAGTGGGAATAACATCACCGATGCTACTGTCAGGGAGGCTGGAGTGGGAATAACATCACCGATGCTACTGTCAGGGAGGCTGGAGTGGGAATAACATCACCGATGCTACTGTCAGGGAGGCTGAAGTGGGAATAACACCACCGTGCTACTGTCATGGAGGCTGAAGTGGGAATAACACCACCGATGCTACTGTCAGGGAGGCTGGAGTGGGAATAACACCACCGATGCTACTGTCATGGAGGCTGAAGTGGGAATAACACCACCGATGCTACTGTCATGGAGGCTGAAGTGGGAATAACACCACCGATGCTACTGTCAGGGAGGCTGGAGTGGGAATAACACCACCAATGCTACTGTCAGGGAGGCTGGTTGACGCTTTTGAATCCAAATCATGAATAATAACAATAATAATTAATAATAACATAATAATAATAATAAATAATAATAATATATTATAATGAAAAAATTTATAATATTTGCGACCACTGTCAGCCTCAGAGTTATCTTTTGAGTTACCAGACCTTGCCACGTGGAGGCCAGTGGTTCGTCTTTAAGGTCCCCCCCCCCTCGCCTTCCCCAGGTTCATGTGTCCAGGAATTCATCTGTGGGCCCCCGGATGTCTCCCCTTCCTCATTTCCTAAGGTCACCCTCGCCTCTCTTTTCTCTTCTGCCTTCCAGCCTCAGCCTTCCCCAGGTTCATGTATCCAGGAATCCATCGTCGGGCCTCCGATTTTTTCCCCCTTCCTCACTTCCCTAAGGTCAGCCTCACCCAACCTTTTTTTCTTCCCTGTCCCCAGGTTCATGTATCCAGGAATCCTTCCGTCTACCGCCGGATATCTTCCCTTCCCCACTTACCCAAGGTCAGCCTCAACTGCATGTATTCTTGCCTTGCTCAGGTTCATGTATCCAGGAATCCATCCGCTCGCTCCGGATGTCTCCCCTTCCCCACTTACCCAAGGTCAGCCTCAACAACAACCTTCCTCAAGTTCATGTATCCAGGAATCCATCCGCTCGCTCCGGATGTCTTCCCTTCCCCATTTCCCTAAGGTCGGCGGTGCCTTCCCCGGATCAGTGTCTCCAGGAATCCACTTACGTCACCTCAGGTGAACTCCCTTCCCCAAGGTCAGCGGTATTCTTGCCGTCCGCAGGATCATGTATCCAGGAATCCTTCCGTCTACCGCCGGATATCTTCCCTTCCCCACTTACCCAAGGTCAGCCTCAACTGCATGTATTCTTGCCTTGCTCAGGTTCATGTATCCAGGAATCCATCCGCTCGCTCCGGATGTCTCCCCTTACCCACTTACCCAAGGTCAGCCTCAACAACAACCTTCCCCAAGTTCATGTATCCAGGAATCCATCCGCTCGCTCCGGATGTCTTCCCTTCCCCATTTCCCTAAGGTCGGCGGTGCCTTCCCCGGATCAGTGTCTCCAGGAGTCCACTTATGTCACCTGAGTGCACTCCCTTTCCCACTTCCCCAAGGACAGCGGTATTCTTGCCATTCCCTGGATCATGTATCCAGGAATCCTTCCGTCCACCGCCGGATATCTTCCCTTCCCCACTTACCCAAGGTCAGCCTCAACTGCATGTATTCTTGCCTTGCTCAGGTTCATGTATCCAGGAATCCATCCGCTCGCTCCGGATGTCTCCCCTTCCCCACTTACCCAAGGTCAGCCTCAACAACAACCTTCCTCTCGTTCATGTATCCAGGAATCCATCCGCTGGCTCCGGATGTCTTCCCTTCCCCATTTCCCTAAGGTCGGCGGTGCCTTCCCCGGATCAGTGTCTCCAGGAGTCCACTTGTGTCACCTTAGTGGACTCCCTTCCCCACTTCCCCAGAGTCAGCGGTGCCTTCCCAGGATCAGTGTCTCCAGGAGTCCACTTGTGTCACCTGAGTGGACTCCCTTCCCCACTTCCCCAGAGTCAGCGGTTTTGCCTTCCCCGGATCAGTGTCTCCAGGAGTCCACTAGTGTCACCTCAGGGGTTTCCCTTCCCCACTTCCCCAGAGTCAGCGGTTGCCACCTTCAGTGACCTCGCTGCATGGAAAACTTGGTCTTGTCTAGCTGGTCTACGGTAGAGACTGTCCAGGTGGGTGGAATTACTGGAGGTGACACAACAGAAAACTGCGTCCAGTAATTACACCCACCAAGACAGCCTGGCCGTAGGTCAGCTAGACGCCACCAAGCGGCCTCACGTTCCGCCACCTCCGAAGGCTAATTAATAAATTTTTGGGAAACCTTTTATTTTACTCATGAAAATATCTGAGAACAGGGTTTTTTTTTACTTATTTAGCTGTTTTGAAAGTATTTTGTGATGTTTTATGCGGTGAGTACCCAAATGTTGGTAATTTGTCCACCTCCATCATAACTATGTTTAATTTACACTGCTTTCATTTTTGTTTATTTATCCGTCTTTTACATTTGGACTGAAAGCCAACAGCGCAAAAAAATTTGTTTGCATACACATATATAAGTATTTTCACAATATTTATACGTTTAAACACACTCACCTTACTCATACATCATTATACATACACAAAATACATGTACTACAAATACGCACACAACAATGTACACAGTTATCTGCTATCACTAAAAATATGTCTGAGATCACACATACATACACACAAACATATCACTCCAAAGCCCCTCCCACGAACACTTATGACACATACATGTGTACACTTCTCGTAGACATACATGTACTCGTCCAATGATTAAACAATGTAGCAGGACAAAATATGGGAAATTTAGATATGAATATTTGCTTCCAATATTCAGAATATATAAGACAAAAAAATGTTGGTTTACAGTAATTTGAGAACATTGTTTGGGGTAACTTGTGAATATTTTAGATGTGACACGACTGAGGCGCTAGTGGAGGACTGTGTGTCATGTGCACATGTTATTATGTACACATTGTTTGTGTAACTTGTGAATATTTAAAGATGTGACACGACTGAGGCACTAGTGGAGGACCCGTGTGCCATGTGCACATGTTTATTATGTACACATTGTTTTTTGTAACTTGTGAATATTTAAAATGTGACACGACTGAGGCACTAGTGGAGGACTGTGTGTCATGTGCACATGTTATTATGTACACATTGTTTGTGTAACTTGTGAATATTTAAAGATGTGACACGACTGAGGCACTAGTGGAGGACTGTGTGTCATGTGTACATGTTATTATGTACACATTGTTTGTGTAACTTGTGAATATTTAAAGATGTGACACGACTGAGGCGCTAGTGGAGGACTGTGTGTCATGTGTACATGTTATTATGTACACATTAAATACACGTGTTGTGTATGTGTGCCATATGCACATGTGTGTTGATGATTGTCATATGTATATGTTGTGTGTTGATGATTGTCATGTGTACATGTTGTGTGTTGATGATTGTCATTTTGTAAAGTTTTGTTGATGATTGTCATGTGTACTGTTGTGTTGATGATTGTCATGTGTACATGTTGTGTGTTGATGATTGTCATGTGTACATGTTGTGTGTTGATGATTATCATATGTATATGTTGTGTGTTGATGATTGTCATGTTTACTGTTGTGTGTTGATGATTGTCCCTGTGTACATGTTGTGTTGTGATTGTCCCTGTGTACATGTTGTGTGTTGATGATTGTCATGTGTCATGTTGTGTGTTGATGATTGTCATGTGTACATGTTGTGTGTATGATTGTCAGTGTACATGTTGTGTGTTGTTTATTGTCATTGTACATGTTGTGTTGATGATTGTCATGTGTAAAATGTTTTGTGTTGATGATTGTCATGTGTACATGTTGTGTTGATGATTGTCATGTGTACATGTTTTGTGTTTGATGATTGTCAATGTGTACATGTTGTGTGTTGATGATTGTCATGTGTACATGTTGTGTGTTGAATGATTGTCATGTGTACATGTTGTGTGTTGATGATTGCATGTGTACATGTTGTGTGTTGTGATTGTCATGTGTACATGTTGTGTGTTGATTTATTGGGCATGTGTACATGTGTGTGTTGTGATTGTCATGTGTACATGTTGTGTGTTGATGATTGTCATGTGTACATGTTTGTGTGTTGAGATTGTCATGTGTACATGTTGTGTGTTGATGTTGTCATGTGTACATGTTTGTTTGAAGATTGTCATGTGTACATGTTGTGTGTTGATGTTGTCATGTGTACATGTTGTGTGTTGATGATTTTCATGTGTACATGTTTTTGTTGAATTGTCATGTGTACATGTTTTGTTGATGATTGTCATGTGTACATGTTGGTGTTGAGATTGTCATGTGTACATGTTGTGTTGATGAATTTTCATGTGTACATGTGTTGATGATTGTCATGTGGGACATGTGTTTTATGATTGTCATGTGTACATGTTTGTGTGTTGATGATTTTCATGTGTACATGTTGTGTGTTGATGATTGTCATGTGTACATGTTGTGTGTTGATGATTGTCATGTGTACATGTTGTGTGTTGATGATTGTCATGTGTACATGTTGTGTTGATGATTGTCAAAGTGTACATGTGTTGTGTTGATGATTGTCATGTGTACATGTTGTTTTTTGTTGATGATTGTCATGGTGTACATGTTGTGTGTTGATGATTGTCATGTGTACATGTTGTTTGTTGATGATTGTCATGTGTACATGTTGTGTGTTGATGATTGTCATGTGTACATGTTGTGTGTTGATGATTGTCATGTGTACATGTTGTGTGTTGATGATTGTCATGTGTACATGTTGTGTGTGAGATTGTCATGTGTACATGTTGTGTGTTGAAAGATTGTCATGTGTACATGTTTTGTTTTTGATGATTGTCATGTGTACATGTGTGTTGATGATTGTCATGTGTACATGTTGTGTGTTGATGATTGTCATGTGTACATGTTGTGTGTTGATGATTGTCATGTGTACATGTTGTGTTGATGAAATTTTCATGTTACATGTTGTTTGATGATTTTCATGTGTACATGTTTGTTTGATGATTGTCATGTGTCATGTTGTGGTTGATGATTGTCATGTGTACATGTTTGTTGAAAGATTGTCATGTGTACATGTTGTGTTGATGATTGTCCTGTGTACATGTTTTTGTGTTGATGATTGTCAAAGTGTACATGTTGTGTGTTGATGATTGTCATGTGTACTGTTGTGTGTTTTATGATTGTCATTGTGTTTCATGTTGTGTGTTGATGATTGTCTGTGACATGTTGTGTGTTGATGATTGTCTGTGTACATGTTGTGTGTTGATGATTGTCATGTGTACATGTGTGTTGAGATTGTCATGTGTACATGTGTTTGTTTGATGATTGTCATGTGTACATGTTGTGTGTTGATGATTGTCATGTTGTACATGTTGTGTGTTGATGATTTTCATGTGTACATGTTGTGTTGATGATTGTCATGTGTACTTTTTGTGTGTTGATGATTGTCATGTGTACATGTTGTGTTGATGATTGTCATGTGTACTGTTGTGTGTTGTGATTGTCATGTGTACCCTGTTGTGTTTGATGAAATTTTCATGTGTACATGTTGTAAGTTGATGATTATCATGGGTACATGATGTATGTTGATCGACATGTGTACGTGTTATGTACACATTAATGCACGTGCTATTTGTTTGGGGTGTGCCATATGTACATGTGTGTTGATGATTGTCATGTGTACATGTTGTTTGTTGATGATTGTCATGTGTACATGTTATGTACACATTAAATACAAGATTGTGTATGTGTGCCATTGTAAAATTGTTGTAGTTGATGATTGTCATGTGTACGTGCATTATGTATACATTAAACACGTGTTTTGTGTATGTGTACCATGTGTACATGTTGTGTTGATTGTCATTGGGACATGTTGTATAAATTGATGATTGTCATGTATACATGTTGTGTGGTTTATGATTGTCATGTGTACTGAGTGTGTTTGATAGCTTGTGTCATGTTATTATGTATGGGAAAGCTTATAACATGTATGAATACGCGTGTACATGTTAATTGTGTATGTATGAGTTGAAAGAGAGAATCTCTAAATCTCCTCCATGAAAATTGCAACGAATTTAAAAAAACTTCCGTTTTTCGTGTTTCATAAATGAATTTGAAGGTCGCAAATGTTTGTATATATACATACATGTACGTACATGTAAAATGTGTGTACAGAGTTTTAACACAGTATGTTAATAAAGTTCTGCTCTACACGATGGCTTGCCTTGTATACATACATATAATATATATATATATTATATATATATATATATATATATATATATATATATATATATATATAAAATATATAATATATATATATATATATTATTTAATGCACAAAACAACCTCTCTGAAAGAATAGAGAAATTCCAAGCGCTTTCGTGACTACTCACATTATCAAGGAACTATGAAAGTAAAGCATCCAAGGAAGCTATATAAGGGGTCTGGCCAGCACCTCACTATCAGATCCCACAACGGTTAAACACCTGACACGCGCCGACCCATACACCCCCCACACACACATATTACACACATACGCACACACACACACACACACACACACACACACACACACACACACACCACACACACACACACACACACACACACACACACACACACACACACACACACACACACACACAAACTTCAAGATACATAATACTTTCGTCACACTCTACGATACCTGTAAACTCTAATTCTCACGTTTCCGTTCAATATCTTGTATTGTAACACTTATGGCACTCAGGTGCACACATTTCCATGCACATATCTACACTGTCTCACACGGATGTTAGAACTAAATTATATTACACAGGCAATGATGGGGACATATGGAAATAGTTAAGTATATATAATAATAAAATTCTGAAAAAATGTGATTGAAAGTATAGTGCATCGAATAGTATTTATATAGTATAGCATACTATACTGTTCTACGTTTTAGTATAGTTTAGTATATATGTAGTATATAGTATATTATATGTAGATATCCTTAATTATATATGGGAATTTATAAAAGAAGTGACAGTTCACAGAAAGTTGTTTTAGATACAGCAAGAAATACACTTATGAATTATCATATGGAAGATAAGAAGTAACTAGAAATAATTATTAATTAAGGAAGTCTCACTTTGTAATTTTCGTGTCTTCATGTGTGTTATCTTCAGTATACTGAGAAAAAATATTCACAAAGACAAAAAGAAAAATCACCGAAGAAATTAAGGACAATTTTGTAGACTCGATCTCTTGACAAAAATAATTTCAACTGGTGATGCCACAACCTGGCTGCTGGAACTCTCTGTTATTGTTTCTGATTCTCTTATTATGTATTAGAATGTTGCTCCACTGTAACCGTATATTACTGTATTATTCTTGTATGTTCTTGTGCGGTACTTGTATATTGGTAAACTGCTCTGTTGTTCCTTATTGTACGTTCCTTATGTAAATGTATTATGTGTAACTTCACCTTTTTAGTATGTTACTATATGGTTCTACTCTCCAGTGTTACTACACTACTATTGTTATGTGTAAGTGTACTTTGTGTGTTACTATATGGTTCTACTCTCCAGTGTTACTACACTACTATTGTTAAGTGTAACTGCACTTTGTGTGTTACTATATGGTTTAAAATTCAAGTGAGCAATT